>JAWPHD010013829.1:0-65498 GCA_037043455.1 Cyrtodaria siliqua | reverse complement strand
TACTCATATGTTGATTGACAAGAAACATAAGATTCATAACTTTCACATCTGGTCAACTTCCGGTAGGTTGAGATATTCAGTAGGTGAAAATAAAGGGGTTTACTCGGACTTTATCCTCAAACTCCATATGAAAAATGAAAACATTAGACCACGATTTAAATTAAATGTATCCATATTGGTGTTTTAAAATCAGACAACACCAGAAGAAGATACATAGATGTACTCAAAAAATAAAGCTTTTAATATAATTATCACTATAAACTAGTTTTATAAAGGGCTAAAGTCAGTTGAGCACCAACGATAAACACCGAGTTTACCCCCTACCAGAATGTGGAGGTGTTTTATTTTATTGATCACTGATTGGTCAATTTATTTTGATGATGTCATGTAAATGTTATGAATAGGTTAGTATTTTATCACAACAATATAGAATAATTATTAAGAGTAAAATATTTGGTTTACAAGTTAAATTTTATATGCGATCCGATATATCATGTGGGTGTTAATTTTAAGAGCTCTGCTCGGTCTTAGGCAGTGCCTAAAATTCATATTAAATGTGAAATATATTTACCTTTAACATTTTTGATGTCATTTTCGGTGGATAAAGTTCAAGGTCGTCCGATATAAATCGTTTAGCGTAATATTTATGTTTCCATGAGAATCAAAATGGGGACGAGTTTACTTGTTGGCCCCCTGCTATATTTAGGGTTGAAAAAAGGACTACCTGGCCCCAAGAATAACGTTTTTAGTGTTTATCAGATATGATAATAATATGAACTAAGGTAAAACCTTGAGGCGAGCACAGAAAATGTGAAAGTAAATTTTAAACAGATAAAACTCAACGAAAGAACAATACAAATAACTTGTCAAAAAATAATGAGGTCCTCTCAGGGGTTTTGGAGGAAATGGCCATTTATATTTGGTGAACAATGGCTGTTATTTTCAGGGGAAAAGAGAACATTGACACATATTTTTAGGGAACAATGGAACATGACTTTAAAGGAAAAGAATTCTAAAATTTAGTTTTAATATTTAAAAAAAAAATCACAAAAAGTTAACATTTCAAACAATATCTTTGTGATGACAGTGTAGCAGCTATAATTACTGTAGGACAGAATGAATTTTGGGGAACATTAGCAAATCTTTTAAACATTAAAAATACTTTTAGAGTACAGGGGAACATTGGACAAATAATGTTGGGGAACAAAGCAAAATAGTTGTTGGGAACAAGGGAACACTGACTCATATTTTCAGGGAACAAAGGAAGATGTACCCCTTCCATCCTCCTGTGGGCCTCAATAATAATAATAAGAAGACGAATGAATAAATCATTACATGCAATGCACAGTTTGAAAGGGGCAAATTGCATTTATCATATTGTTCTTTCTGAGGGGACACTGATTAAAACAGGCAAAACATATGTTCAAAACGTTTTTTGATTATGATAATAATGAATTCAAGTATATATACTCAGTCTCAAAAGAAAATTTACAATTTGAAAATTTTACTTTACACCCCTATCCTTTTTATCAAGCAATTCAACCTGTTGAAAACAAATGACAACATGATATTGGCAATAGAATGACAACAACTTTGGTACCAAACATGACGTATATTAATTTTGGAACTTATACATTTTATTCTAAAAAAAAATCATTGCACACTTTGTTTCACAACTGAGCTGTATACACTTTCTGTTGCAACTCAGTATAATTAGATTAAAACGTTTTAGACTAGCTTGAAAGAAACTAAACTGCCAAATTTAGCATTTACCTCACTGCTTCAAGTATACACTGCCGTGATATAACTAAACTGAAAGATTGTTAACTTTATACATATACATACATTGTTCCAATTGCTTTTTTACATTTTTTTTATTTTGCCAGAAATGTTGATATTTTCTATGTTATTATTTATAACTAAATATATGAAAACTGTATTTAGCCGATAACACTAAATATGATTCACAAATAGATAAGAGATGGGGATAATTGTGTTAATTCTAACATCACAGTTCATCTGTCCTGATCTTACCTTGAATAAGAACCGTCTGTACAAGATGGCAAGTTGCATTCACTTCAGTGTATGGGTTTGAAGAAATGCAATCTGTGTGTGACCCAATGTGCTACTCGTAAAAGATGCTAGTGTCACCATCCAATGCTGGTTGTAAATGCCTGACAGAATAATACAACTATCAGTCACAGACAACCATTTAAATATAAACAAAGGATAGATGACTCTTTTCTTGAAGATGTTCAGTGTGATGCAGCCCTTCAGCAGTGTAAATCACATTTTTGCTTTTCACTGAAAAAGCAGTTCCAGTACATCCTGGTGTTTCATCTCTGTTCTGGTCTGTTGTGTTCCGGTGAATCGTACCACTATAATTATGTCATAAAACAAATACAAACAAATCCGGTTTTAAAATTCTATAATGAGGTCATTTTTACCATACCACAGATATGAAGTACAAATCACTATCTGAGTCAAATAAATGAGAACCAGACCATCCGCCATATATTAAACGATAGGACACCCACCTGTATGGGCACAATAGAATCTGGACTTATGATTGTGTTTAGTGTAATGTATCTATGATATCTACAGTCTATAGTGCTGCCACACTGGAATACCACACCGTAGTACACACAGGTGTGTGTGTGTTGTGTGGGTCGGTCGGTGTGTGTGTGGGGAGGTATTTTTAAATGAACAAATGTAGGGGGTGAGGACCCAGCCAGCAATCCTATATCTAGCCTTCATCGGCCCGATGTTTTTTTTATATCGGACCAGTATCGCAAACGGCTTCAAGTCGGACCGATATCTTGTCGGCTTCACATTGGACCGATATTGGTTAGATATCGTTTTTGTTTACTATCCATCACCGGTTAGACATCGTTTTAGTTTGCTATCCATCATCGGTACAATATCGGTTAGTTATCTATCCAATATGTATCCGATATAGTTTCGACCTGAAGTGGGGACAGATAGACATCAAATTTGTTCTATTGTCACCATCCAGCTAGCACAGTATGTAGCTAGAGCATCGGATTACCAATCCAAAATACATGTATATGTTTCGCAATATACAAGGTTATCGGGCGTTTAACTCCGTCCGATTTTTTTTATCAAATCAATTTAATGAATACTGACTACCTTATATACATCTTTTTGTTGGTAATTATCTGAATTAGCTCGATTGGAAAAATATTCATTAGCAATAAATAAAACTATTGTGAATGTAGCTAGCATCATTTTGCAATGTAAAAAATGACATTTGCGAGGAATATCTGTTCCCATTAACAATAAATATACGATATTCAAAATGACATGTCATTACCTCCCTTTATGGATTTTTGGCGCGTTAAATCGGACTGACAGCGGCCTGATATATGGTATCAACTGATACAAACTATGTCGGCCTGATGTTGGCCCGAGATATAATAACAGACATTAGAAGAAATGTGCTATATTCATTCAGATTAATGCATTGAACAATCAATTTAGCATGCCATGCAAACAAAAAATTCAAAAATTGGAAAATATTGAATTAATCAGCTCTACATCTGCCCAACGTCGGCATATCCAACATTTAGCCGACATCTGACCGTTATCTTTTTAGCAAATCATAAAAAGAACACACAAACCCAGTCAGCAAGCCTATATCGGAGCGATTATGTTTCCTATATGCAGATAACGGATAGACATCGGGCCTTGCCACTCTGTTACTGTTACCGATATCAGATAGATATCGGTAAATCCGATATCAGATAGATATCGGTAAATCCGATATCGGTAACAGAGCGGCAGTCTGCATAACGGCCCGATGTCTATGACAGATAACGGATAGACATCGGGCCAATCTGCCGACATTCCGACCAATTACCGATATCTATCCGATATAGCCATGCTGGCTCGGGAGTGGTGGGGTGGCTTGTATACTAGACTTTTCAGGAGAGTGGGGTCTGTCTGAGGGAACTTTTCCTCTTTTTTTTTCAGGGGGGGGGGGGGGGGGGGGGGGTGGGGGGGGGGGGTGATATTTTGTAGATTTTTCTAGGGGGTATCTATCTATCTATCTTCGAATAAGTCAAACCCCTGCTGGGGACCTAGACTTGACGCGCGTCAACTGACAAGACGTGAGTTGAAATAAAGCTAAGGATAAAATTAGAAATAGTATACAGTGTTAAAAGAAGATAGGGCATGCTTTCTAGGGAGACATGTGATTGACATGGCTAACAGCCAGGCCAAATGCACTGGGGGGTAGGGTTACTACGCTTTGAGGTAGGGTATTCCATTGTCTATGGTTCTGGGGAAGAATAGTCTGGGCACAGGAATTCGAAAGTATATGTTGTGAATGAATAAAATGATAAAAAAACGGATTCTAAACTCTCTATCCTTTTTTTTTCTTTTTCTCCCGTTACCGTAAAGTTCGCTTGCGCTCAAAGTGCCTTCGGCACTTCTCGCTACCTGTGCTCGCTACTATATGTCATTAGAAAGCTTAGAATATGTACTTTCCAAAACACTGAAAATATTTAAGTTTAGATGCGAAATAAGTGAGTTATTGAATGCAACACACATACCCATCAGAATCATAAAATTGCGATATTTTGATCGCTAAAAACACCTGGCCCCCTTTCGGAATTATTTAATACAGCTTTGATCGGTAATAACTTTATATATTTATTTAGCTGAAGATAACATCTTTCTAAAACTGTAAGAACAATTTAAATCATATAAAAATTAGCAAAGTTATAAGTCGCTGTACACATACATGTGAAATCTATTTTTTTTAGCCGCGATATTTTGGTTCGGACCACATGGCCCCCAAAATATTTTTATGAAGTACTTTACCGATAATATTTTTGTTTATATATTCTTGAAGCTTATGCTGTGTTCTTTATTTAGAGTTAAATGACTCAATTCCGTCAATAAATGACAAAGTTATATTCTTTTGAATATTGCTAATTATTTTACCAATGTCTGCTGACAGTTTTTCAAGCATATATATGTATTTTAGGGGTTCCCGACCACAACCAAATTACCCCAAATAATTTAAAATCAACACATAAATTTTTCAGTTTTACTGAAAATTAAGTCAATTTAACTGGTTATTTAGCATGTTACAGGCGCTAAATAACCCAAGATTTAAAACTTGAATTGTGAAATTATTTTAAATTTGGATGTTTAAATTTTATTACAAAATAGAGGTTTAACATCAAAACTTAAATTAATAAACTTTTTTAAAATAGGGGTAGTGAAGCTTGCAAGTTTAATTTTTTTAATAGTTATCAAAATTACACCCCCAAAATATTTACATACGATATCACTGATCTCAGAATAAGGAGGTTCTAGAAACGTCTATTTATATCTCAGGAGTAATGTTTATTTATAGCTCATGTATTATGTGTGTAATGTTTATTTATAGCTCATGTATTATGTATGTAATGTTTATTTATAGCTCATGTGATAAGCGTATATTTATATCTCAGAATAAGAAGGTTCTAGAAACGTCTATTTATATCTCTGGAGTAATGTTTATTTATAGCTCATGTATTATGTGTGTAATGTTTATTTATAGCTTATGTATTATGTATGTAATGTTTATTTATAGCTCATGTAATAAGCGTCTATTTATATCAACCAATCGGTGAAGATTTTGACCTCCCTGACAAGTATATAAGGCAGTGAAACTGCAGTCTAGTATCACTTTTAACACGGTGACATACCCTATGGGAATAGAGACCTGAAAGAGTGAGGATAAAACTAGGATTATTTTCCATGAAAGGTAGGTCCATTTAAATTTGTATTTTTTTTTTTTATATTTAAATTACTATATTTTCAGAAGGTTCTAGGTTGAATACAAAGGTGGTGGATCATACTCATACACATTACTAAAACAATTTATCACACACTTTTTAGACTTTTTTTGTAAGGTTGCCATTGCTTCCTTTCTTCCCTGTTCTACTAGTTCCTTTTTTTGAACTTCACTTATTTCAGCTTTTTTTTGTTTGGTGTCCTGTTTTAAACTATAATATTTATCCAACTAATCTAAAATCAACTTAAACACTTGCTCAGATATCTGTGCATCACTCAACGCTTTTGATATTAACTGCTTTATGCTATTCAACTTAGACTCCGCCAAAGTTTTTATTTCATGATGTTTTTGAGCTTTTGCATTACGCTTGTGTCTGATAAAATTAATACAAACACCTGTAGCTCGACATACTATTGCTGCTATTTCCAAAGGTAACAAAACTGGAACAACAAATCCAATTCCAGCCATAATAACACCTGCAGATATCAAGGTAGTGTCAATTCCATCTGTAATATTAATACCACGTTTATATTTTTTATAAAGAGACTGACGTATATCTCATTCTGTAATTAACTTTTTTTCAATCTCTGAAATCTTTTGTAATCTATAATTTTGTCCGTCTTATACTGGCAACTCAGGATATATACTTGGTGCTGTCGGTTGCTTCATTTTTTTATTTAATAATAAAAAATTAAATTAATTCAATTAATAATGATGCCACCGTATTTACAGCGGTAGCGTTGGCAGTCTTGCATACAAAGTTAATAACAGAACCAGCACCAATATCTAAAGGTTTATCAAAGTTATCATGTTTGCGTGGGATAATGTGAAGCGTTATGCCATAATCTGGTTCTTCAACACCATTAACAGAAACTACAACAGATACGTCACCAACTAATCGTTCACTTGCTAAACCTATTCCCATAATACGACCGCGGCGTGTCATTACATGCCCAACATTTGTTTCTGCTCCACCGTTACCAAATGAAAGTATTCTATTTAATACAAGTGGACCCTTAGCCTCTGCAAATATTGTTATAATTCCATATTTAAGATTATCAACTCTATTTTTCAAACGATTAAACTGGTTAACAAAAGGCACAATTTGCCTATGTAAATCTTGAACATTATTTATCAAAGCCTCTAAGTCTTCTTTTTTTTTAGGGCTTGTTGGTCCAAATATACTCATTGTTTTTTTTTATAATATATTTTTTAAATAATTTCTAAAACACAACTCATAGGCAAACCGTGATTTTCTATTTTGTTGCCATGCTCATCTCTGACTTTTATTTTCAATTCAGTAATTGTACCATTTGAAAGACAGCGATATTCAGGATAAAAACGTGTATATACAATATCCCCAAACTGCTTATTTACCTCAGGTATAACCCCTATAATAGTGCTTGGTGCACCATTGAAATAATTACTACTCGTATTAACTTGTTCCAGATGAACATATAGCTGTTTATAAGGAGCTAAATCAATTGGGTGGTCTCCGGCGCGAATACCTTTAAACCATTTTCTGTCCTCGAATCCCAGCATTTTTGAAAGACCGCTTGATAACAGGGTCTCTATTGACGTATCTAAAATGGCTATAGCACTTTGGGCAATAATGCCCAGGGTAATATTTTTATTTAGCAATTTAAAATCTTTTGCCAACAGTTGAAAGTTATAGAGTCCACCTGGTATATGAAACGTTTTATCTGGTTATTTGTCTTTATGACTTCATGATTAATATTATACCAACCGATAGTGTATGTAAAACTTTTTAATCCAACGCGCTTAGTTCCATCTCTATTATCGATATACTGTTGTAAGTTAATAGAGTTGTCTATGTTTGAAATTGTATGAAACATTTTTTTTTAATATATATAAAAAATACAAATAAAAATGATTTCTAAAGAATTTAAATATAACCCAGATGCTCACTATTCAAATACTTTTAGCAAAAAAGTGATAGATATAATAAATCAAAACATAGTCATTACATCCAACGGTAAAGGCTTTAAAGCATCATTTCCCAATGTTTTTGAAAAATACAAACTCCCATACGTTAAATCAGATGCTATAGTCCAACGCTGGGGAACATATTGGATGTTATTTTGGCAGAATCAGTTGAACTTGGCTATTTGGTGTGCGACAACTGGATGTGGCATTGATTTCAACAATCATCTAAAAGCTGATACCCTGGTTGGTTCGTTATTTCGATTTCATGTCTATTACCAAGTCCGGAGAATATTATTTGAAATGAGTGTAGCAATGCCGCAAGACTCAAATTGGAATGCGTTTAATAACACATATAACCGAAACGCATACGAGAGAATATGCAAGGAGTTTAAAGAGGCTCTACCTATATATTTTTGTCCACCAATTGATATAAACTTTACTTAATTATAAAGAGGACTATGAAAAAGGTAAGTGGCAATAATTTCACCCAATGTAATATGCGTTTTGCTGGGAAAAAACAGGATTGAAAAGATCGGATTTTTGAAATTGTATTCGTAATTGTTTTAGACAAGCCGATTGCGGAGATTTTCCGATCTTATTCGTTAACAATCGGATCTACCTCGTCTGATTAGCGAAGAGTTCCGATCGATTCGTTTGCTATCGGAAGTGCGCCGAATAGTTTGTAATCGCATAGCGCATGTCCGAGAAAATCGTATAAACTCGTAGTTCTCCGGCAGGAAAAAACGGCTGGGCAGCATTTTATTCAAGATATTGTTTTGATCATAATTAATAATTTACAGAACTGGAATACGAACCATGTTTTTTCTTAGAATACTCATAAAATAGCTTTGTATACATATAAATGCAGTAATATTAAGTATTTAATATTTTACATTAAAAATCGCGTAGATATAGGTAGTGCCTCTTTAACGTTGACTTAAATTCGGACTGGAGACAGAAACAAAGCTATAATGATGGTCTAGGAACAATTTATAATTACTGGACAAATATTGGCTATCATCCTTTGATAAATTCTGTATACGACAACAAAACGATGAGTTTCACAGTCTATGAGAGTGATAAAACATATCATATTGATTACATTGCACAACGATCTGAGGCTGACAATAGTTGGTCTACTTTTATACTAGATAGTTCATCTGGATTTACAAGAGCTGGAGTAGAAAGAATCAATGAAAGCTTAAGAACATACTGCTGGGCAATTCTTGGCTCACAATCACAAACAAGAACAGATATACTTGGAACTGGAACGGCATTTGATGCACAGAAACAATTTTTGGCAAATGTAGAGGACGCAATAAATAGCCCCATCGACTTGCCCAGTCAAATTTCAAGATATGAAAACACCCTAAAATATGCAAGAAGTAAAGTAAATTTTGTCTATGGTAGTGGATTGAACATGTCTCCGAGTGACATGGAATTAAGAATTGGAACAATACAAGACTACAATAATGAAATTGTAATAGCAACCGATGCACAAGCATTAGGATTGAATAATGATGTAAATATAAAACCAGTACCACCAAATATTATTCAACCTTTTCAAGGCACCACAACAGAAACATTTCTGCCGGACTTTGATAAATCATCAATACATAAAACTGTGGAGCATAACTCACCAGAAATACAAAAAATAGCGATTGAACACGAAGATAACAAAACAACTATAATTGTTGGTACTATAGTAATAGGTTTTGCTGCATTACTTATTTACGAGATTTACTGAACCACTCTTTGGCTGCCACATACAACAACCCGGAAACAAACACAAGCAAAGCCCATAGATTATTACCAAGCCAATTAATAACATTACCTGTTGCAGATAAAAACCATGATACTATTGCACCAATAACTCCTGGAAGTGCTGCAGCAGCTTTACCAGCTAAATTAGCAAGAAGTTTACCAATATTACTTAGTTGTTTTTTATCCAGTCCTTGACACTTGATGGATCAGGTTTTGGAGTTGGAGTTGGCGCAGCACTTGATGTGGGAATAATAGAATTAATTATCACCCCAAGAATCATACCAAATGCAGTTAGGATACTAACAATAGTAATACCTTGCTCCCTAAACAAGGTTTTGATCCTCTCACCAAGAGTTGTATCCTCGTTTAACATTTTGTTTATTTTTCTTTTATCCTGCTTACTTGGTTACGAAAAGCTTTTCTGTTCTCATTGATGGCATCCATTCTTGCACCTCTCTCAACTTCAAGTTCTTTGATGCGATCGCTAATTCTCTTTATCTGGAATTCATCATTATCAGTCTTAGGTTCTTCTGACTTTTGTTTTTCTCTTGTTATGTCTTTATCAAGTTGTGTGAGTTTTGCCAAGTTATTGGTGAGTTCTTCCTTGACAGTTGTCATCGCTTTTACTATTCCATCCATTTCACGCTTGTCTATAGTTGTTTGTGTTTCAACATCAGGACGCTCATCCACATCCCAGTCATAAATTAATGTCTCTATGTTATCCATTGATGTCTCTATATGTTATCCATTATATGTGATACATCTTGTAATGGAATAGCATCCATATTATCTGGTAAATCGTTTCTTGTGCTCTCCAACGTTTGTCGAGCTTTTTGTGATAATTTTGTTTTACTGTCATACTCCGGCAAATTCAAAAATTGTCTTACCGCCCTTGTTCCCCCAGAGCCAATAACCCTGTTATATTCATTTGCCAAAGAACCAAGAGCAAGAATGTTGCATCACCTTGCCTGGAAGTCATTCTTATTTCTTTATCACCAACAACCCAGTATAATGTTTTACCATCATCTGATACTTTAAACTGGTTATAATCCATTTTGTCCGGTACCATCTTATATCGTTTTTCTATTTCATTATAAAAGGATTTTACAAGATTTGTCTAATGTGTTTTAAGTGTGATTTCTCTCAGCTCTCCCCTAAGGTCAGCAATATGGTCGCTTTCATTAAGAAGACTTCTTTGAACAGGCTCATCAGGCACCATTGGTAAATCATCATCATAATATTCATCATAGTCATCTGGATCGAACGTAGGATTGTCATATTCATATCCTCCTTCAGCCATTGTTTATTTTATTTAATTTTAAAAAATATATTTAAAAAATAAAAACAATGTCAGCTTACGGAAACAAACTCAACCCTCATAGAAAACTAAGAGAACCTCATGGTGCCAAGGGCATCCGCACAAGTGTAGTAATAACTAATAATCCATCAACAATAGACCAAAACCAGCAACTGCTTGTGAGATTTCCCAATCTAAGTACTAATGATGTGATAGTTCCACGTACTGCTCGTCTTGCCTTTGAAATATAACTTAAAAGCAGAACAGACGCCAACGATACTCTATATCAGAATCTGGGTAGAGCAATTGTGAAAAAAATGACAATAAGAATAAGTGGCAATGAATTCATGTCAATAGATGACAGTGATATATATCATTGTTATGTAGATTTATGGAAAAGCCCTACCGAACGAGTAAACATAGCTTACCAAGGTATTGGTAAAGCAAACATGTTAAACCATAGAATTGGTGCGGGTGATGCTTCCTCAGACACCGTTGATGAAGCTGTAGCAGCAGCTTATGCAAATAGATTTTGTATTCCACTGGACTTTGAAATGTTAGAAAGTCATATGCCATTTTATCAAGCGGGGCTTGGTGATAGGTTAGAATATGAATTAACATTTAACGATTATAACAAAGTTATCAAAAGCAGTGATACTGATGCATCTTATGTAATATAAAATATCTGCTTGGAATTTGATATGGTTAGTGATGTTGAATTATCCAGACAAATAAGACAGCAAATCAATGGTAATATAGTATTTATGTATGATCGTATCTTGCGACATAGAAAAATACCAGCAAACAAATCTAATACCCTTTGGAATATCAACATTAATGTACCAGCACGGAGCATGAAAGGTATTTTAATGCTGTTTGAAGACCCAGAAAGAACAAACACGGAATCCTTTTACAACCCAAAGATTGAAAAGGTTGAAATGACAATAGAGGGCGTACTAAATCAGTTGTATAGTCAGGGCATGAGGGCATATCAACATTGGGATATGAAAAAAGAAACAAAGAGACAGACATAGTGGCGAAGGACTTAAACTTTACCAATGTTTCTCTTGAGACCTATCTGACAAAATCATACGCTTTGTGGCTTGACCTTAGAACATGTGATGACAATTTATTATACGGCAGTGGAAGAAAAATAGAAAACGGCAGGGAAGGCATAACGATACTCATAAATAAAAAAGCAGATGCAGATCAACCTTTAAATATTTATCTATATATAATACAAGATGCACAAATCAATTTCGAAGATGGAATATTCAAAGAAGTACGATACTAGTTTGCACAAATATCATAAATATCCACACAGTGCCATTATTTGTGGTCAGACAGGCTGCGGCAAAACAGAGTTTGTTCTTGACATACTTGAACAAGAGTATGTTGGAGTTTTTGAACATATAATTATATTGTGCCCAACCATAGAGTGGAACGAGGCTTATAAAAATAGATCCTGGATAGGAGATGTAAGAAACCCGAGAGATAAAAAAATAATAATTGTCAATCCCGTTAGCAACGGTAAAGAAATGCTACAAGAACTGTTGCGTTTATTTTTCAAACAATATGCTGGCAAGCCCACACTATACATCATTGATGATTGCTCCGCCACAAAAGAATTAACAAAGAAAAAAAAAATGTTATCAGAGTTGGCATTCTCTGGTCGTCACGCCAAACAATCAGTGTGGGTCATTTCACAGAGATATAATTCTGTATTAAAAGATTTGAGGGAGCAAGCAAAATGGTTGTGTATGTTTTACACCAAAGACAGAGATAGTTATGAAAATTGTTTGAGAGAAAATGATGTTATTCCGACGCTGGAAGAGAGAAGCAGAATAAGAAAAGCTTTAGCAAAGACTAAATATTCTAAGTTAATTTTGAGGACCGACCAACCAACTGGTTATTGGGTTGAATAATTTTGTTTGCATCAACATTTTTTTCCTTTTTGGAAAATGAAAAAATATATCCGGCAAGTGCCAACGCACCAACCAAAACAACACTAACCATGTCCCCCCCCCCCCCCCCCCCACCCCACTGCGGACGTGTTGTATCGGGGCTTGTAAACAATAAATTCTTGGCTCACACATACAATATTTTACGCCATCCTTTGTCACAGAAATTACAGGCGTTTCCTGTGCACCTTTTGCGTACGCTTGTAAACAATCAATTTCT
Organism: Cyrtodaria siliqua; assembly: GCA_037043455.1. NCBI lineage: Eukaryota > Metazoa > Mollusca > Bivalvia > Adapedonta > Hiatellidae > Cyrtodaria > Cyrtodaria siliqua. The sequence goes on along the minus strand of JAWPHD010013829.1, from coordinate 52,500 downwards.
GAAACACATATACAACATTTTACGTCATCCTTTGTCACAGGAATTACAAGCGTTTTCTGTGCTATTTTATTTTTGTCATAATCACTAATCTCATCGTCTGTTATTGTTCTCATTTTCAAATCCATTTTTTTTATATAATATTTTTTTATTATTACAAAATATATTTATTTCATAATATCCGCAGTATAATACCGTCAAATAATTCCTTTTTTTTTTTTACAACTGTTGCTAATAGTAATACTAACAGCAAAGTAGCAATGTTAATAGCAATACTGACATGAAAATATAATGAAAATATCGGGAAATATAGTAATGCTTATAGCATTGCTCATAGCAAATTAGTAATGTTAATAGTTATGCTTGCAGCAAATTAATAATGTTAATAGAAAAAATAACAATGTTAATAACAATGCTATTAACAATACTAACAATTACTAGTTGCATAAATATCGCAGCTGGTTGTTTTGTATTTTATATTTATTTTTAAGATAAAAAATAAGATTACTAATATAAAAATGAATGCGTAAGAACTATTACAAAATATATCGGAACAGACGGAACCAGATGAATCAAAGCAACAAGAAACATAAAAAGAAAGATTATCAGCCATAGTTGCTGGCGATGGTAGCCGTCAATATTTGGGTAAAGACATACAACTCCCAAATATAGATAGCATGCCCCCGGATGAAATTAACAAACTTTACTGCAGATATGAAGCACGGCTTGGGGCAAGCATGACCAAGACTTTAGGCAATTCTTTTATTAACTTGTATGTGATGGGAGTATCAAAATATTTTAATGTAATCAATCCACCAAAACCGACAGAAGATTTGGAGGAAGACCCATTTATTAATCATGCTTTGACAAGTGCTTGTTGTGAGTTGTATTACAGGTATGGGATGTGCTTAGCGCCATTTACAGCAATACTGACAACTGTTAGACATATTGATTTTAATAAAAATAAAAATATAGATAATATAAATGATGGAGAACCAAGAGAGTGAACAACAAAAAGTAAAAAATCCAAAACGAATAGAGGCTGGGAAAAAAGGAGCAGCGGCAAGAAAGGCAAAGCGTCAGGATGCACAAAATGCTGCAAATCAAGATGCTGCAAAGCAAGATGCTGCAAAGCAAGATGAAAATGAAATAACAAAAATAACAATAGGTGAAGAGGAACCAGAAATCAAAATAAACGTATACAAACATTATATTCCACCGTGTCTGGTTTTATTAGTAGGCATTGCTGGGTTGGGTTTGTATATTTATAACAAGAAATCTGCTACGCAACCTGTAGCTGTGCAACCTGTTCCTGCGGTTGCACCAAAAGACCCGTTTGATTATTTTTAATAATTTATTTAAAAAAATAATCATATATAAAAAAATGGCAACAAGTATTGACGGAAAACAAATTGTAGATATGATGTATCACGCTGGAGTTGAAACACTTCTAACTATTGGATATTCTGCGATTGGCAAAAAACTACTAAAAATACCAGCACCTAAAGTGGATTTTAATATGGAAGATGTTGGGATGCTGTCCGTGGATATAATGTTAGCAATCGCTTCGAGGGATATGTTGATTAAGCAGGGTATTATTCCTGCGGATATTATGAAATAATTTAAAATATATATATATAAAAAAATGGCAAGTGCAGTAGCAATGATGATCGGTGGCGCATTAACACACGCATTGGCATTTAGGTGTTAAAATTATTTCTTTTCAAAAATGGGAAGTCATTCAGATGAGGAAAGACAAAGGCATGACAAAGCAGTGGAACATTTGGAAGCAGCACAAGCGGAGTGGAATAAAAAAAGAACATAGAGATTAGATTTTATTAATAAGCAACTGCAAAAGGAGCATCATGCAGAGCAGACTTTTGATGATGTGGACCAGGCTATGAAGCAGTATTATTATATAACTGGTAAACAGTTGGCAGAACCGGAGCCTAAGTTGAGTGATTTTTATACACCATCTCCGGATCAACAGAATAGAGAAATTACGTTTATTGTGGTGGGCATGGCTGCAACTGAATTTGTGGCGTATAAATTGAGTTCATAAAAAAAATATAGTTTAAAACTATAATTACTTTGAAATAACCTTTGGAAAGACTAAGTCATATGCATGATACCTATTTTTTTGTTGTTTTAACATGGTTTCAATCCAAGTGGTCGAATATAATATGGTGGTTTAGCACTCTTCTCTATTTTATTTTTAAGATGATCAGGCGCCCATACTTCACCGTTGTCTAATAATGTCAATACCATGGATGGACCATATTCAGTTTCCAGTATTTTTGTATCTGTAATAGTGTATATTTTATTTATTTCCAAGTCTGTCCATTTTTTTGTGCTATTTTGATTTTGCTCTTCAAGCAGTTCATCAAATCGTGCAGTTGTGATTTCCATTTTTTTGTTTATAGTTATATATTTTAATCTTTAGTAAAAAAAATGGAAAAGATTTATTACAGCCCAAAAGGATTTTGGAGAGGTTACTCAGCAGTTAAACAATTGGCAAAAGAGGCTGGTGTCAGTAAGAAACAGGCATTATAATTTTTAAAGAAACAAGCTGTGTGGCAGATTTATTTACCCGCACCAAAGAAAATAGTTAGACCCAGGTTTGATGTTTCTGCTAAGAATGGAGTGCATCAAGCTGATTTGTTATTTTTACCGCATGACACTTTTGGCCGCAAGACATATACATATGCATTGACTGTGGTTGATATTGCGAGTAGATATAAAGAAGCAGAGCCGCTGACTTCCAAGGATAGTTAAGAAGTTGCCAAAGCATTTGAAAAAATATACAGTCGGCATTTGAATTATCCAAAATTATTACAAGTTGACCCAGGCGGAGAATTCATGGGTGCAGTATCGCAGTTGATGGCGAAACACAAAGTAAATATCAGACGAGGCAGAACAGAAATACACAGAGACCAAGCTATAGTGGAAAGATTTAACAGAACATTAGCTGAAAGATTGTTTGGTTATCAGTATGCTAAGGAAATAGATTCACAAAACCGTAACAGAGAGAGGGTAAAAAGATTACCAGAAGTTGTCAAAGCAATACATGTAGAGACAAAAAAGCCCCCTCCTGTTGAAACAAAAACATTAAAAGGTGATCCTATTTGTATGAATGCCTGTGTAAGATATTTATATCAACCCGGGGAACAAGAAGGTGGAAGACGCAGAGCAACTGATCCAATGTGGAGTGTAGATATTCACAAGATTAAAAGTTATATGGTGTCGCAAGGCATAAGAGTATATTATTTGAAAGCACCAGTGCCTCAAAGAGGATTTGTCAAAGAAGAACTACTTATTGTTCCTGCTGATACCCAAATTTATAAGTTTTTATAAAATCCATGTGCATCAGTTTTAAGTCCATCTTCTCGTATATATCTTTTTGAGTAAAATGGTGATAGCGTAACTTTGTTTACTGTTATTCCGTATATTTGATGCTTTATTGATCTCATAATATTCATTTCATGGTTGTATTTTTTCTTGTTAAATAGTGCATCCTTGTAGTTTTCAAAGTTAATATGTTTTTGAATTACATTTTTTTTTTACTCCTTTTGCTTTTTTGAAAAGTTGTTCATCAGCTCTCAAAACAGAATATAGGTTAGGTCTTAATCCAACATACTCAGCTATAGCAACACCAGCACATTCATCTTTCATTTTACCTAACACTTTTTTATTTGTATCAACGTGCATTGGATGGTTTTGTGGATAATCACTAAAGTCATATTCATCTTTCATTTCAACCATGTCTTTATATGCGTCTTCTGTGTTTATGTCTACTAATAAACTGTCAGTATCTGTGTATAATAAAGTGCAGTCAGATCCGTACCCTTTATTCAAAGTGTTGTAATACCAATCATACATTAAGTGCTTTGATAAATCTAATACTGACATTGCAACATAAATTGGTTTGTTTAATTTTAATTTTGTTTTGTTTACATGTATTGCAGATAACTCTTCTGAAAATTTTATGCGCCGGTTAAAGTAATTTAAAATCGGGAATTCAGGAATTTCATAATAAATTTGTTTTAGTTCCTGCATATAAAGCAGCTAATAATGTAATTATTGTTTGACGCCTACATTACGTCAATGTTTTATCTCTGGAACTCGGCAGCACCATTTCGTATACTCCAGTTAATTCTACTGAGGCTGATGTTGTTTCCGCACATATCACTCGGTGCACTACTTTCAAGGCTGGTGTAAACGATAAGCAAAATAAACTGCCTACCATGTACTGGATTCCTAAATTACATAAAAATCCATATAAGGCTCGCTTTATTTCTAATTCTAGTGCCTGCACCACAACAAACATCTCCAAACTTTTAACTTCTTGTCTTACTGCCGTTAAAGATCACGTTAAACTATATTGTGATAAAACTTCTGAAAACTCTGGGATTAATTTATTTTGGTCTATAAAAAATTCAGGAGACGTTCTGGATAAAATTTTCAATAAAGGTCAAGTTTCATCAATTAGCACTTATGACTTCTCTACACTATATACATCCTTACCACATCACCTTATTAAAGATAAGCTAATTTCTCTTATTCAAAAAACATTCGCTAGAGAAAATACTACATTTTTGGCATGTAATAATATTAAAGCGTTTTTTAATAACGGCAGTTTAGACAATTATACTATGTGGACTTGCTATGAAGTTTGTGAAGCACTCATCTTCCTATTAGATAATATTTTCGTCTTCCTACCTATAAGCGTTTATTTATCCTCGCTGTATTGCACTAAGCATTTTAGCGAGCAGACCTAGGTTTAAAGTCTCATCCGAAGGACTGGTAAGGTAGGAAATACTTTTGAAATATTTCGATAATTAACCCAAAAATATTTTCGTCAGGTATGGTACCACCGTTTATAGACAAATTGTTGGTATCCCTATGGGTACGAACTGTGCACCAATTGTCGCAGATCTGTTTTTATTTTGCTATGAAAGAGATTTCATGTTGAGTCTTTCACCAGATACCCAGGCAGATGTTATTGAAGCTTTTAATGACACCTCTCGGTATCTGGTTGACGTACTGAACATTGACAACCATTTCTTTCCAACTATGGTTGATAATATTTATCCTAAAGAACTTCAGCTTAATAAAGAAAATATATCTGATAATAACGCTTCTTTTCTTGATTTAGATCTCTCGATTGAATATGGTAAAATAATTAGCAAAATCGATGACAAGAGAGATGATCTTAATTTTGACATTGTTAATTATCCCCACTTGGATGGGGATGTTCCCCGAGCAACTTCTTATGGGGTGTATCTGTCTCAACTCATTCGTTTTTCTAGAGCTTGTACTCGAGTTGAGGACTTTAATATTCGTAATCTTTGTACAACTAAAAAGTTACTCAGTCAGGGTTACCGTTACCATAAACTTCGTAAAAACTTTGCACAATTTTATTATCGTAACCCTGATCTTCTTTCTAAATATAAGAGTAATTTAAGGACTCTTCTGCGACAAGGACTATCACAACCTGACTTCTATGGTGATGTGATTTATAAACTTCGTAAGATTCTTGGTAATGATCACTTTCATACTATCTTTGTTAAACTTGTTAACAAGTTTATCAAAAGAGATTATGACCCTATCATTTTGCAACGTACTGCATGCTTGGTGGTGGACCCTTTTACAGTTCGCCACTATGCTTTCCTCTTTAATTGTACGATGACCGGACAGGCTATGGACCCTATGATGACGCCTACCTAAAGCCCATTGGGACGGTGGCGTTTGATGTTTGTCCATGCTCTTTCTTGTCGTGCCCTTAATGATTTATTCTCTTACTGCACTGGCTTCTGCCAAGTCATTGAGTACCTTCATTGTGGCTTTCTAGGCTATTGAGTTTTTTTTGTATCATATTTACACGAGCATTTTTGTGTTTTACTTATATTGCCTATTGATGCTGCCTAGTGTTGGTTAGAGATTAGATCATGGCGGGGATTTCTTTATTTACACTGTCCTGTTTTAATGGGATGACAGTAGGGTAAGTGTGAGGTTTGGTGCACCCTAGAACCGGAATTGAAGTTTTGCCAGGTTTTATTTTTAGTTTTAAGTTGCAGTTTTTATGTGCTGCACCTCTGTTTTCTCCAGTAAAATGGCAGTGGTCTCTTACTTTACACTTTTTACCAGATTTTCTGCCTATTTCATTATCACATATCAAACATTGTGAAGCTTTTTCGTAATCTTCCTCATTTTGTTGTGTCATGATTAATGGTTTTTGGTGAGCACATATATTATTAATGTTGCTCTACTCACATTCTAGGCGATTTAAAAACACTTCAACAGCATCTTCACCTCTGTAAATAACAGAATCATTAGCTTTGTTGTCATATCTAACAATTTGGTATCCAAATCCACAAGCTTCGTGCACATTTTGAATTTCTGATTTTTTTTCCAAATTGTTTTAATTGTGGTTTAATTATGCTTTCAAAATCAGCATATATTACATAAGGAACATGCATTTTATTTTGGTAATTTTTAAATTTTACAACATTTTTACCATTTTCTGGCATTTCAATTTTACAAGATTTTTTGTTGATACCCTCACAATCTCCTTTGTGATTTGTTAGTAAGTTTTCATTTGAAAATCCATAAAGACAACGACCACAGAAATAAGTTTTGCCTTTATATTTGTTTTGATCACATAGTAGTCTATTTAGATTTTTAATCCAGCAATAGTGGTTGTTTGTAACATTTTTATCAGATATTAAAAGCAGATTAATTCTATTAATATCTTTGGGTTGTTCTAATATTTTATACGGAAAAACATTTACTTTTTTACTTTTTTCTGATATAGTATACCCGTAAACATTAAAAGCAATATTGTTTAGTTTTTCTACTTGTGAAATTTGTGAAATTGGTGTAGGAAAGTCAATTTTGTCTTTATTCAAAACAATCTATGCTAGGATATTTTGACAACCTATCGGTGTGATCTGCAGCTGGATTTAGAGCAGAATTTATAGCATGAAACAAACATTGATTATCGTTATTCTTTACGTTTATCATTGTTTTTTTATTAGCTATTTCTTCAGGCAGTGGAATATATGAAGAACCTTTTAATGGTTCATACTTTGCAATATTCAAATAAAGCTTAACACAGTGATCAACTTCTAATCCAGATGCTGTGTTTGTAAATCTTTCTAGATTTTCTTGTATAAATGCAGATGAATTGTCATAAAACTCGCTTATTTTTTCAGAGTTCAAAATGGCATTTTGTTCACTATGTAATACTGCAGTGGTGTATTTTTTGGTAGAACCATTATCTTTAAATAAATATATAGTAAGTCCTAATTGAAACTTTAATCCATTTGTCTCTATTAGCTCTTTAATAATTTGTTTTGCTATAATGGATTTTTTATCAAGAAATAGTTTTTTAGGGTCTTTATATTTATTAACAGACATTTCATATGCCTTAAAATAACCACATATTGGATTGTCAACCAATTTTAATTCTGAAGTACTTTTATCTTTAAAAACTTGTTTTAGTTCATTTATGACATTTTTTTGGAATTTGGTATATTTTTTGTTTTGCTCATTTATAGCATCTTCTTGTAATTTAGCATGTTTTTTCTTTCTTTTTTACGTAGCTTTTTATCACGTCGTCTCTTTTAATGATTTTCAAATACTTGTAATTTAGCATCTTTTAAAGTTTCCTTTGGAGTTTCAGGCTCTTTAATAGCATCTGCCAGCTTTCTAAGCTGATCATCATTAATGTTTCCTTCCATGTGCAATCGCACAAGGTGTAACATTTCTTTGTTACTCATTATTGTAATATATATCATATTAGTTTTTTTTCTTAATATAAAAAAATATGTATTATAACAAGAAAAAGAAAATGGAAAACATTTGCAAATTTCTAAAAGTCGGAAATCATGATCCTTGTAAAAATAAACCTACAAAAGATTCAAACTACTGCAGTTTGCATAAATTTAGATTAAAGAATAGTAAAGTTTCACCATGTTTAAATTGTGGAAAAGGCACAACTGCAAAATATAAGATATGTGTTGGTTGCGGTGCTCATATAGTTAGATTAAGTCATAGATACTGGGAAATAATAAAACCACACAGAATTTTGATGCTTGAAAATAAAAATTCATAGTTTATTATATTAGTGTTGATTTTGGTAAAAAAAATTAAACTTGTGTTCTTCGGTACCATATTTTTAAAAAAGTTTATTAACCTAAGTTTTGATGTTTAACCTATATTTTATTATAAAATTTAAACATCCAAATTTAAAACATTTTTACAATTCAAGTTTTAAATCTTGGGTTATTTAGCGCCTGTAACATGCTAAATAACCATTTAAATTGACTTAATTTTCAGTAAAACTGAAAAACTGAAAATTTTATGTGTTGATTTTAAATTATTTGGGGTGATTTTGTTGTGGTCGGGAACCCCTAAAATTCATATATATCATGCTATCAAACGATTAGTACGTGAATCAACTATTTATTACTGTACTGCTTCAAATAAACGTATACTTTTATTATTTTATTACTTTACTATTTTGTAAATTAAAATTAAAATTGTGTGTTTAAAAATTCGCGTTGGTTCTATAATTAATTTAAATTTAAGGTATTCTGATATGTTTTTGTATAGTTGTATAGTTAATTAACATGAGAACATGGTCTATACTGAGATCAAACAGAATATTAAATTGAGACCAGTTAAGACCTTTATTGTTTGTTTGTAGCAATTATCACTGATTATAGAGATCATAGTAAAACCGAAATAACAAAATGCAATAATTTACCAAATCGGTAATTTTAAACAATTAATTAATTATTTAATGATGGGTTAATCCGGAACTCAAACGCACTGTTTGAATCGTTTAAAATGTTCAAAGATTTAAGTAAGTGTTAAGTTTGTAGCAGTTTTCAAGCAATTCTTAAGGTAAATTGTATATGCTACAAAACTCTAATTTGCCGAATTAAAAAATTCAAAGTTTAAACTATATTGTTTGTAGCATGTGTAATTGATTGTTTATAGCACCGTATGCGACCATGAGATATAACATCTTCAAATTGGTGATGCAATTCATTTCAATTTTGAAATTCATATATACCGTTGCAATCACTGTGTTTTTATGGATTAATTGTGATTAATATATTTTGTACACTTATTACGAAATTAACAATGGCTCTTATAGTTGGACATAGCCAGACCAAATATTTGCATCAATATCTTAATAATAAGGACATAGTAGCGAAGAGTTTTCCAGGATACAAGGTTAACGAGATATGGCCTGAGATATCGGATTATGTTGCTGGATTTGATGTTAGTATATAGTGTATTTGTTTGACTGTTATACACATGGCAATCTTGATTTTTTTTAAACTCGCGATGTGAAGTTAGTTCAAACTTCAAGGTTGCCGTGTGTTCCGTTAATTGAATTCTTAATGCAGGTAACGAGATAATGCTGTTTAGAATATATAGTTTATAGATAGCCAACAATTAATATATTATCTTATGTTAAAGCAATCTAAACATAGATTGGAACAATTAAATACATATTTATATTATATATTACGCATACACGTGTCACACGGGACATTCTAGGTGATTTTAAATCGTACAAGCAACAGTAGATATGCTCGGCGGTTACGCCAATCAATATTATATTGTAATCAACGGGTGTCACTAATCCCATCAACAAACTAATGTAAAGTTGCACAGGTGTGATGTTTTTACAATATATTAAAAATTGATTTGCAAATACAACATTAAAATCAATGATTGTCACTAACCATAGCAACGAACTAAAAGATTGTTAAAATGTGCTATGTTTTTACAAGTGATTAGATTATAAGCATTCACTGTCCATGTATGAAACATTTTATTTTAAAATAAAGCTGTGATTTAAAGACACAGTGACTTGAGTGATAAAATTATTTTTTTACACATTGATTATCAAACAATATTTTTCAATATGCATATGTTTAATTGATACAATTAATAAGGTAATTTTATTTCACAATTCCAACTTTGTCTTTAAATCACTGCTTTATTTTAAAGAAAGTATGTCATAGCGAATACTTAATTAATTGTATCCGGTAAATAATTATTTAAATTATAAGAAATGGATGCACGATATTAAAAAGAAATAGCAAGTCACGAGCTCCAAAAAAAAACTGGTAAAAAAAGCCGAAGAAAGCCGATTTTGAAGTAATACCCGTACCAGATTCGGTTAAGATTCGGTTAAGGCGTCAACCCCATTACATTCTAATAACCAATTCACTCCCATTAATTCAACTAAAAAACGTAAAAAAGAAGCAGAACACAGCGTAGTAAAACAAATATATATATTTACTGTCCCTTTAAATGAAAACAGTCCAGTTAATGAATTATTTTAAGACGAATCACCTTTAAAAAGTTGTCCCTATGATAACCAAAGTACACCTAAACAAAAGCTGATACGTTCCAATAAAGAAAGTCCAGTCATAAATGAATTGTCATGCATTTTAGAAGAATCGATTACAAACAGTTGTCGACCGGATGAATCCGGTGAGATATGCGGTAAAACAACATGGATTCCCAATTTTGATTTAACGCAAGAAGATAGGGAACTTATTGAGAATTCTACTGGTTGGTTGAATGATAAGATAATTAATGCATCCCAAAACCTTCTAAATTAACTATTTCCTAATATTTCCGGTTTTAAGTCCGCTTTAAACATTCCACACTTTGTGTACAAACTTCAGAAATGGAATTTAACAAAAAAAATAACAAATAAAAAGTCTCCTAGTTGCCAGATTCATTTTAATGGTAGAAACCATTGGGTAATGTCCTTTCAGAAAAGCGATTCGTGTTCAATTTATGTTGTAGATAGTTTAAAATCAAATAAAACTTTAAATTCGGATATTATGTTACAACTTTCACAAATGTATACAAACGAATCCCCTTTTATTAATGTTGTTGTTCCCAATGTACAGCGGCAAAATAATTCCTCTGACTGTGGCGTTTTTGCAATTGCATTCATGACCGAGGTATTGTCTAAAGAATTTAATTTTGATATAGCCCAATGTCGATTCGATATTCCTGAAATGATGAGACATCTTATTAAATGCTTAAGTGAGGGTATTTTTGAGCCATTTCCGAAAGTTAGGAAAATGCCGAAAATGCCAGTCTGCGAATCCAAACTAAATAAAATTAAAATCTACTGCCACTGCAGATTACCTAATTGACGACCTTGTTAAATGTGACAATAAATCATGTTCCATTGAATGGTTCCATAAATCTTGTGTAGATCACTTTAATTCTTCTACATGGAAATGTTCAAACTGCAAATAATAAATAAATTGTATTATTGTATTGTATTGTATATACACATTTTACAAATACAAATATTTTATTCAGCAATTTTACAGTAAAGCCTACACAATTATACAAATATATGAAGATAATGATATAGTAGGTGTGATATTTAACTTCATTAGTTTGTCAATTATGCGTCCTGTTTTTTACTGATGGTTGCATTCGATATATTTAAAATACATGAATGGCTAGTCTCTTATAATTCTGTTTTGAATAATGTATTAGTGTAGTATTGTTTTAGTTATATGCATGTAAACACATCGCTTTATATGTTTTCTGTGAGAATGAATGAATGAATGAAAATAAAAAATATGTATTATGTATTATAATTATACATAATGAAACACACTGTATTGGTTTTATTTTACTGTTGTCAGTCCTATCACTATCCTTTAATAACACGCATAACTCTGTCGGTTGATATTTGTAACATTTATAAAATCGGCAAATTCAACAGCTGTTTTCAAAAGCCTATAACTTTGTCATTTGTAGACAGAATTTAGTCATTTTTACATCTAAATAAAGAGCACAACATAAGCTTTAAGAATATATAAATATTGTCGATAAAGTACTTCATAAATATTTTCAACCCTAAATATAGCAGGGGGCCAAGTAAACATGTCCTAAAAATAGTTTTTTTTAATTTTTATATGTATCATATATCAGGATCCGTCTATATTACAGGATTATGAAACAAGCTGAAATCTCGTCAATTCGATGCCGTCGCGAGACTTCAGTGGCCATTTTTGTTGGAAAGTGGACACGCTGATTTCCGCTGATAAAAAAATAACAAAATCGCACATATCTCAGTAATTATCGGTAGTCACCTATTATTGTTGTGCAAATTGATCTGGTAAGTGTTTTTCTTTGTTTGTGTTATGTTTAATTTACGTTGTTGTGCAAACTTACGAAGATATTTGATCAGCAACAGTCAGCAACGGCACACAAAGGAAAATGTGAAAATGTTTGGTCAAAAGTTTGTAAACGACGAATTATGGTGTTTGTTGTTTACGATTTCCCCAATGAGCGAACATGTATATGAGTGTAAAATGAGTTATTTATTCAAGTAAAGGTCATGTTATGGTACTATTATTTTTATTTTTTGGAATGAGCACCTACTTTAGAAATTTGGAGCGTATGAAATTCGTTGATTTGTCGTGAAATGGCAATATTTTTTTTTGAAATATGGCTGCATGACCCATTAGTTGATTACGCTTACCATCCAAAATTCATCATTATAGTTTGAATTGGTGTAATATTTGAGTATTTAACTTTAAGACTATATGATGATATTATGTTTGACATTTCTAAAATAATGCTTTTTAAATTCGGTCTGAATTTTACTAATTTTCACCAGTTTTCACATACAATTCAATTACAATTTCGTAAAGAATGATAGAGAGGTCTTGACATTTTTAGAGATTTACAAGTTGGAAAACATAAAAAAAACAATACCCTAATATTTTTTAATCTAATTAAGTTATTTCAAATTTAGGCATTGGTACCAGGGTGCCTGGATTGTTGGAATGAAACTTTACACCGTCAGGGACGTATTGGAATGAAACTTCACATCCGACGGGTTTTATTTAGCATCAATATCCACATAGGTTAGACAATGAAAGGTGAAAAACTATGATGAAATCTGTCATCTATGCTTTGTTTTAATTCATTTAAGCTCTAACAGTGATATTATTCTTTTTCAGATACAGAATGGCACGTCATTGTGTTAGGAGTTTTCGTCGAATTAGTCGCTCCAAGAAGAAGAAAAAACAACATCAACTTGTACACCCTTTTCTAAATGTTTAAGAAAGTATTCTGGTCAATTCTGGAGGCAGCTCTAAATGAAACAATTAACTACATGTAGATTAAATTTAAACATGTATTTGTGTTTGTTATTTATTTATATTGGATTTTATACCGACTTTTATACATTCACAAAATAAAATTAGATATTGCTAAAATAAAATATGTTTCTTTTATATCAGGACCCGTTTATATTTGCTGTTTTAATATTAACATGTTTTATGAACAGAACATATATTTTATTTAACTTGTACGTATACGTACATCGTTATATATACATACATAACTTTTCATGCATAATAAGTCGAGTAATTTAGACAAAAGTACAATTGCTATGAGCAACATTAATATTAAATAACTGATATATGAGAATGAAAATACAAAAGAGCTAAACATTGTTTAATTAATCAAGATTGTATTCCTTACAGCTAAAGCTGTATTAATGTATTTAGCTAACTTAATAACAATATTCTTATCCTGTGTCTGCATTAATTCTAAGAATTTAAACATACTAGGTCTATTATAATAATATTTTTTAATATAAATTGTCCGGATTCGTGTGTAACAAGGACAAATCAAAATAAAATGGTATTCATCTTCCAAATCAATACTGTGGCAGCATTGACAATATCTTTCATTTATAGGTATTCTATTACGAGAGTATCTACCGGTCTGTATTCTTAACGATTGTGCTGATATTCTGAATTTTGTCAAATATGGTCTGAGATTACATGGTAAAATATCAAGGTATGCTTCATAATTAAAACTCAATTTACAATTATTATATAATTCAAGTACATCACTTGATTCCTTATCTACAAACCATCATTGTATAAAACAATCAACAACTCTTTGTCTAAACGTATTTATAAAGTACTTAGCATTAACAGAATTTGGGTCATTCCAAACATGTGTAAAACCATATTCGTTTGACATATTTTTTACATTCGATGCCCAATTTTTATAACCATTTTCACAATCTTTTAGTGTCGATGTGTAAATGCTTTTAAGTATTATGTTATCTGTTTTCAATAATTTAAACCAGTATTTAAGTATTCTTACATAACGCGTTATAAGTAAAGGATATCTTCCTAATTCACCATATAATCCTGATGTACAAGAACTATTTCTTACTTTTAAAATTTGTTTACAAAATTTTAAATGTATTCTTTCGATTTGCTTTGATTTCGTATATCCCCAAATTTCAGAAGAATAATTTAAAATAGACCCCACAAATGAATCATATAGTTGACATAATACTTTTAGTTTCAACCTAATTTTTCTACAGTTTACTAAGAGAACATTTAATGCTTTCAAATATTTTCCAATAAGTTGTTCTTGGTTGCAAAATTTCCAGTATAATTAAAAACTGTACCTAATTAGTTGAAATCATTTACTACCTCTATATTCTCTCCATTATAATGCCAAGATTCATTGTTTAATAAACCACCTCTTTTTCTAAAAAATATAATCTTTGTTTTAACAGTATTCACCTCTAATCCCCATTTGTTACAATAGTCATAAAGTAAATTAATATATTTTTGTAATTCTTCAGGTGATTTCCCCATGATAACCATATCGTCCGCAAATAATAGTAATATAAGTACAATATCATCAATTTCTAAACCAGTATTAATATCATTTTGTAAATATAGTTCTAGGTCCTCAATAAAAAGAGAAAACAATATCGGCGAGTTTATCTCCCCTTGCCTTAACCCAATCGCATATTCGAAAATATCTGAATAATTTTCACATTGTCTTACACATGATTTTACTTTTTCATACATATCTTTTATTATTCTTAGTAATTTACCCTGTAACTCCATTTGGTAAAGTTTCAACAACAATGCGTTTCTATAAATTGTATCAAAACATTTCTTCAGATCAACAAACACACAATATAGTCTGTTCTTATCATTCAGATATTTTTGAACAGTATTTAGTAAGACAAACAATGCATCAGTGGTTGAGCGCCCTTTCCTGAATCCAAACTGTGCATCAGATAAAACATGGTTATTATCACAAAAGGTCACAATTCTTTTATTTAGTATTGTGGTAAAGAGTTTAGATAAACAACTTAATAGAGTGATACCCCTATAGTTATTAACATTATTAAAATCTCCCTTTTTATACAATGGGATAATTATACCTTCGGTCCACCTTTCTGGGAAATATCCAGAATCAAATATAATATTAAAAATGTCACACAAATGAGAAGATAAAATATCAATGCTTTCAATTAAATATTCATTCATTATATAATCACTTCCTATAGCTTTTACTTTTTTCAGATTTTTAACTGCATCTAATACTTCTTGAACAGTTATGGGCTTGTCAAGTTCCTCAAAATTACAATCTAAATTGTCAAAGTTATGAGTATTGCACAAATCTTCGGCTTCATCATTTTTACATTGGAAAACATCGTTACCTAATTCTGAAAAATATTTCGTAAACTCATCAAGCGGGATTTCATTTTGACTCTGTTTATTTTTTCTTTTAAAATATTTCCAAAATTCTTTAGGTTTCGCCCGTTTTAGATGTTCAATGTCGCATAGTTTTTTTTTAATTCAAACTGATTTCTTTTTTTAGGACAAATACGTTTATATGTTTTCTTTAATTTAATTTTATGACGGAGGAGAGTACATAGTAAAAACCAGGGTGAATATATATGAGTAAAGCTATTCGTTTTTCTCTAATTGTGAAACACACATGTATTGAACAATCTCTCAATATTAAATTTGTGCTGAATTATGCTGTGAGAAATCAGATTATGTCGTTTTTCGTAAAACAATGAAGGTATCAAGAAAGTATATAGGTATTGTCGAACCCAACTGGATGCCGTGTTAAGCAATAATAAATTGATGCACTAGCAACGCAAGGCATTGTTTTGTTCGCAAATTACGCAGTTGAATTTGGTTGAAAATTCATAAATTATTTTTCTAGTTTTCGCCATTTGCGACTTGAAATCTAGAAGGTACATTTTTTGAAATTTAACTTCTCTTTCATTTACACTACGATATTCAAAGTAATTATGCCTTCGTAATGCCATTATTGTGTAGAGTTGCTTGACGGCCTTGGATTTCTGTATAGCCTTTGTTTTGTTCGCAAATTACCCAGTTGAATTTGGTTGTAAAATTCATCAATAAATCGCCTTTATTTTTATATAAATGTATATACCTTTTAAATGAAATCCTGCTTTGTTTATGGTTTGATATTCAAAATAATTATTCCTTTGTATTGTCATTATGGTCTAGATTTGAATGACGGCCTTGGATTTCTTTATAGCCTTTGTTTTCGTCTCAAATTTTGCTGTTTAAATTGGTTAAAAATAGTATTACGATGCGATACCTGTGTATTCGGTATGACACGTTTGACTTTTGGGGTACTTGCGTGCAATAAAACAGAAATATTATATCGATCACTAACATCCTGTTATTTGGAACACAAAACAACCCTTTGAATTACATCTGTTACCGCCCTTCTAAAGGGACAATATGCCGAAAGCTCGCGCACGACCACCTTATATATTCAGTATGACACCTCTGACTTAGGGGTGGAAGGATGTAATAAAAACAGACACGTCGACCGCACTGTATATTCGGTATCGAACGGTGTTAATTAGAAGGCGCCAGATGTGCATTATGGAACAATAGACCACTAATCCATCATAGTTTAATTAAACAAGGCAACTGAAGCCAAAATCGAGTCGAATTATCTAATGAGCCAGCGAACTTATGTACTTACATGTATCATTATGCATTAGGATACCAACAGAGCTATTGTTTACTTCAAAAACAACATCCAGCGCGGAAATTTATCATTTAATGGCTTTATCAACCATTGTATTTGATTCAATTCAGAATGGTTTAAAATAAATTGTTATTCTCGTTTTTCGTTTTGAATTCAATGATTTCTTTTTTCAACAACTTGTACACATACAATATTGCCTGAGGGACTCATATGTATTATAAACAGGTCCTGATTGCCTGCAAACGCCATGCAAACTTAATTAAGCTGTAGTCAGTAAGTACGCAAACTGTATGTAATTAAAGACAACACCGGCCGTATAGGTATTATCGGCTCTTATCGATCCCATTTGCGTAGATAAGCCGTAAATACCTACGGCACTGAAAAATCGATAATTTTGACTGTTATATAGCGCGTTGCTCATCCTTATATATATATGATATGCATAAAAACATGAGTATCAAAATTAGTTATCGTAATGGTATAAATACTATTAGACAACTCTAAAGAAATATAAAAAGATCGGACAGGGAAAGTAGCATTCAAGGAGGACAGTCAACCACAAAACACAGAAACAAACATGGAAACAGAAAAACAAGAAGGCAAAAGTAATTATAAAAGTAAACGACATCACAAACACAAAAGGGTTGACAATAGGGCTACCACATTGGAACGGTCAGTGGCAAAGTAGGCCACTGGGGGTTTAAACCGGTTCTAGGGTGCACCAAACCTCACACTTACCCTACTGTCATCCCATTAAAACAGGACAGTGTAAATAAAGAAATTCAGCAAAAATAAAATGAATATGTTTGCAACTATCAATCACTGAAAAAAGTAATTCAAGCATTTTTAATCCTGAAAATATCTTGTAAATAACTTTTCATGAAACAACAAACATGAATTTAACTGCATGAAAAGTACTGGTCAAATCCGCTGCTTTTCTCCTGTGTAAAATAATACATTAAATTAAAGTGTTAATCACTGTAGTTCTTTCAGCTCTTTCATCGGTCATTGTGCCAACATCAACGAATAGCGGCATAACCCATTGCCCATATCTGTCACGCTGTTTCCTTATCCTGGTTGGTCGAGCGGCCTGAACAGGCTCCGTAGGTTGCCGCACTGAGGATGCTGGATTGGCATCCGGCAGAAGTACACCTGGTACGGCATCCGGCTCAGCATGAGTAATATTAGACAAACTGGAGTCGTCATTGTACGAACTTCCTGGTGTTACTGCTGTGTCGTGAGTGTCGTGTAAATCCACCTGACTATCGGAGATATTGGATGGCATGGCATCCAGTGGAGTACTTGCATCCGTCCTAATACTGGCATCCGTCCAAGTACTGGCATCCACCCGAGTACTGGCATTCATCATACTGGCATCCATTCGAGTATTTTCATCCGTCCGAACACTGGCATTATCTTCTGATCTATTCCTAGATACTTCAGGGACCGGTGAAGGTTCGGAAAGAGTAGAAAAACTGGTCGAGCGTCGACGGGATGGGGTTCTTGCATCTCTGTTTTCGTAAGCTCTATTGAGTTGCGGTATCCTATAAACGGTATCTGTGTCTGAGTCTGAGCTAGGCGATGAAGATGTACGATCATCGGGCTGTTTGGACTTGGACTTGGGTTTAGCGGGCACTGACATGTCCGACTCTGTCGTTTTGTTTGAGGGTTCTTCTGCTGGTAGTGATGTAAACTGAAGCAGCATGTTTCTATGCAGCGTCCTGCTAGGTCCTTGACCATCCTCCCTCTTTACGCGATAGACCGGAATGTCCTCGTTTGGGATTTCTTTCACAGTGTAAGGAATCTGTTCCCACCGGTCTGCCAGTTTGTGCTTCCCAGTAAATCCCACGCATTTGACCAAAACTCTACCCCCCTTCTCGATCTTTGAGGCAGTGGCCTTGCGGTCATAGAGCTTTTTTCCATTAGCTGCACTCTTTATTGCATTGTCAGCAGCAACCTTGTAGGCAAACTTTAGACGTTGCTTGATCTTCTGAGGATAAGTCTGTCGGTCTGGGCTGATGGTGTCTGGCACAGTGCCTAAGAAGTCATCCACGGCTAGTCTCGGGTGCCAGCCAATCAGCAGGTAATGCGGGCAAAACCCTGTTGCGTCGCTCCTTGTAGCATTATAAACACTTGAACTAATGGTTCAACATAGCTTTTCCAATCTTTCTTCTGGTCTTCTTCCGAAGTCCCTAACATTTTCAGAAGCGTCTGGTTCATGCGCTCACAGGATCCGTTTTCCATGTGATGGTATGGGGTAGTACGTGACTTCGCCACGCCGGCTATTTTGCAAAGCTCACGAATAAGCTTACTTTCAAAATTCCTGCCTTGGTCGCTGTGGAGACGTTCTGGGAAGGAATAGAAGTTGATGAAATGTTCATACAGTGCCTTTGCCGTTGTCTGAGCCGTCTGATTTCTGCCGGGTATAGCTTGGGAAATCTAGTAAAGTGGTCTGTAATGACCAGAATATGTTCATATACGCCTTTGGACATTTCCAGAGATAAAAATTCCATACAGACTAACTTAATAGGACGTGATGTTTTGATGGGAACTAACTCTGCGACCTTCTCTGGTGTCTTCCTTCTTGTGCAGCGCCCACAATGTCTAACATACTCGTTGATGTATTCTCCATTCCAGGCCAATAAAACCGCTGTCTTGCAAACCAGAGTGTCTTCTCAATTCCTTGATGGCCCACATCGTCATGGATTCCCTTCAAGGAGTGCTGGTGGTACTGCGCTGGAAGGACGAGCTGTGTAGTTTCTTGGCCATCAAATAAGTGGTTCTGTACAGGATATTGTTGTTAAAGTGGTAACGTTTCCACTCTCTCAACAGCTTCTGTACGTCAGACGGTTCTTGCCGTAGTTCTTCCTCCCTTGGGTGGAAATCACTTCTGATGAGGTCAATGACTCTGCTTATGGTACTGTCTGCTCTTTGTTCGTTCTCCCATGAAATCTTATTGAAGTTGTCAGACTGGATATACTCCTCCTCGGCCGTAGGTGGAGAATCTTCAGTCGTGACACTCTCGACAAGGGGTGTGAAAGTCAGTGCGGCACTAACGACAGCTTGTACCACATCCGCTAGGGCGTCTGGGCGTCGTGACAAAACATCTGCGTTAATGTTGATCTTTCCCGTCTTGTATATGATGTCAAACTGATAATTGGCCAGAGCTGCAATCCATTTGTGACCTATAGCTTCTAGTTTGGCAGTTGACAAGACGTAAGTTAAGAGCTTTTTGTCCGTGTATAGGGTGAAAAAATTCCCTGTGAGGTAGTCACTGAACTTGTCTGTAATGGCACACTTCAAGGCAAGAAATTCCACTTGATGAGCTGGATACTTCATCTGGCTAGGCCAAAGTCCTCTGCTAGCATAATCTATGACTCGCTGTTTGTCTTCTTGTTGTTGATAAAAAATGGCACCTAATCCGCCACCAGAAGCATCAACATGTACTGTAAAGGGTAGGGAATAGTTTGCATAGCCCAAGACAGGCGAGGAAGTGAGTTTCTCCTTTGGTAGGTCGAAGGCTCTTTGTTCGACTTCTCCTCAAGTCCATGGTACAACAGGCTTCTTCTTTTTCTTGGATCCAACTGTTTTGTTGGTGCAGTGACTCTGTAGCAAAGCGTTAGATGGTTCTGTCTGTTATCTTGGCGTAGCCTTCCACAAAACGACGGTAATAGCCAGAGAAACCAAGAAATTGGCATAGCTCCTTGATGTTGGTAGGTGCTGGCCAGTCCCACAGTGCGAATGTTTGTCCGGGGCTTGTGTGAATTCCATATTCATCAATTTGGTGACCAAGATAGATGACTGATGACATGAATAATTCACATTTTGATGGTTTGAGTTTCAGCCCATGTTGAGATAATATGTTGAATACTGCTTCTAGGCGCTGTATATGCTCCTCAAATGTCTTGGAGAATATCTGGATATCATCCAAAACGATTAAGCATTCACGAAGGTGCAGTTCACCCATGCATTTCTCCATCAATCGCTGGAACGTAGCTCCAGCGTTTATTAATCCGAATCCCATTCTGTTGAACTCGTAGAATCCTAGATTTCCTACTGAAAAAACGATCTTCTGCTTATCTTCCTCAGCCATGCTGACGTTCCAGTAGCCGGATCGAAGATCAAGCTTCGAAAAATACTTCGAACCGCCAAGGGAGTCTACGGTATCGTCGAAACGGGCAACATGTAAGCATCCTTGCGTGTTTTCGAGTTCAGTTTTCGCCATGTCTATGCAGCATCTGAGAGATCCATCCTTTTTCCGGATAAGGACTACATTACTGGAGTATGGCGACTCAGACTCTCTTATCACACCGGCATCGAGCATTTCCCTGATGTGCTGCCTCACTTCTTCATACATCGCTGGTGGGATTTTTCTGTATGGGATCTTAAAAGGAGTCGTGTCCTCTAGATGGATTTTGTGTTCCAGTAGATGGGTACGGCCAATATCAGTGGATCCTTTAGAGAATATATGGTGCCAGTTCCCTAGCACTTGGCGTACTCGAAGAAGTTACTCAGGGGTCAATATAGAAGTGTCTATATTAACACCCAAGTCTTCAAGGGGTTTCTTCTTGTTGTTATCATGCTGATCTGGGCATTCCGACGTAAGGTTGTCGACGACCTTGACCTCACTAAGTTGGCAAATGGCTGACTTCGGTCTGAAAACGATGTCATTGGCAGTCATGTTGCAGACTTTCACCGATATCTTAGTTGAGGAAGCCGAACATCTCTGGGGCATACTGTGAATCCGGTCTAGTCTTCATCCATGTTCTCAGTAACCACCTCCGAGATGTTGTGATCGATGTTCCTAGAAGAGAGTTTATGGCGCTCTGCCACTCGGGTGGTATCTCGTCCGTGTTCAAAGACTGTGTCGCGGCTAAATCCTTACAGTGGCGAATAACGTTGGAACCGATGATCACTGGAACATTAAGTCGTCATCGGGGATTTCAAGAATAGGGATATCGAAAGTGAAAGTAGTAAGAAATGGTACGGACAGTGTGCTCTCCATGTATCCTAAGTAAGGAAGATGGCTTCCATCTGCAGTAGAAAGCTGAAGACCGAGCTTGTCTAAAGGTAAAAGCTGGTGTCTGACAGTCAAAGAGAGGTAACTCTGCTGACTGATCGCGGTAACCTGACTACCACTGTCCACTAGTCCAGGAAACTTCTGGTTCTGGATGAAGATAGGTCCTTCATTAGATACCCCTACTACATGTAATCTGTAATAAATGGTTTGGCCTTTGTATTCACCAGCCTCTGTATGGCTCATAACAGAGGCGTTTAGGCTTTTGGGTGACCGTTGTTACCTGTGTTGTTGTAGTAGGTCGATGGAGCTCCACCACCACCTCGACCACCACCTCGACCACCACCACGACCACTACCACGCCCACTACCTCTTTGGCTGTAGTATGGTTCCTGGCTGGTGTTGACGTTCTGACCAGGAATCTGACTGTCCAACTTCTGGAAGATGTTGTTGAAATTGGTCTGCATCTGATCTTGGAGAAGTTTTTCAAGATTCGACATATCCTGTCTGACGTCTTTCTGCAACGTATCGATCTTGCTGTACAATCTGTCTTTTGCATCAACAGTAATGGTACTCTGCTTGGCCTGTTTGGTGACAAAAGCCTGTGTCTTTGCTGAAGTGGCATGCTGAAGGTTTGGGTAGGTCGGAGTCATGTTGATATCGCGCTCCACCATGCGTATCTCCTTGACCAGTTCTTGAAACGATCTAATGGTGTCGTACTTGTGCCGAGTCGGTGACATCAGCGGGTCAGAACGTTGGCCAGTCCAAAACTTGTGCAGAAGGAATTCATTCTTGGACTCTTAGCCAAGCTTCTTCATCTTGCTGGCCGTCTCAAGGATGGTTTCAAGTCTGCAACTATATGCAGTGATGGACTCGTCTGGCTTCTGGACCGCATTAAAAGATTCTTGCAAGACCATCTCCCTAGATGCAGAGTCTCCAAACATGGCGTCCATCTTGTCCAGTATCTCCTCTGTTGTGGCATGTTCTCCAAGTGGTATCCTGATGCGTCGTGCTGTACCGCGCAAGGAATGTGAATGGCCTGTAGAAGAGAGGGTGGGGTAAAAGCTGGATCTGACAAGAGGTACCTGACCTCGAAGCGCCATTTCAGGTAAGTAACCTCGCCTTTCGCAGGTGTCTCCGAGTCGCCTGAAAACAATGAGAGCTTCGGGATGTAAGTAGATACGGTGACCCTATAAGTAGAATGGTCTCCTTGGTTGAAGACTGTTTTGTCTGCGGCTGGAGTAGAAGTGAACGCGAGGGCTCCGCGTCCCATGCCAGCACCAACATTAATGTTAGCTACTGGCATCTTGGGAATAGCTGATACATCCAGCTTTGGGTGGATGTCAAATTTCCCTGTAGCCTGTAGGCGATCATATAAAGCCTGTTCTACTGATGTTAACTTCTTACTGGTCATGATGGAAGCAATATATTCTAAGTGTGTTAACAAGGGTAATACCCAATAAATTATCAAATCTTCTTAAAGGATACAAGAATCCTAACTACTATATGTTGAAAAGGATACGTTGTAGTCTAGAAGATCTGAAAAAGAATATCTGTACACAAAATCAAAAAAACACAATCACCAAATACTGTATTACCTGACATAAATACACACACAAAATACACAGAACTGCTGAAATAATTTATTTCAGGTCACGATCTATCTGTAACAATATATGGCAGATAATTGTAACAACAGTAGGACTGCTTGTATGCATGAAATATTTGATGACCTTAAGAAATTATGAACATAAAACATATAACATATAACATTGAAACATCTACATAAACACATATAATATATACAAATAACCTGAATACTGTACCGAGTACACTCTTCCGTGATGATTATCAAAGGGTGTTAGTATACGTTAGACAAGTCAGTGAATAGAGCCTCAAATTTAACCAAGCTACTGACTTTTATGCAGTAGTCGGTGTAATTAATATGCACCTTATCAAAAATAATCCTAATACTTTGTCACTTAAATTATACTAAACACTTGTAATCTAAGCCAACCTCTATCTAAACCCGTATTTGTGTCAATATCTCTACTTATCTAAAACAACTCTAATACACATCTCATATAAAAAGAAATATGGGTGAAACCGATTTGACACGCAATTGCAAGAAAATCACTCAATAACTAAACAGAAACATTCAGTCAAAATGAAAATGTATCAAAACATCGACAAATCCACTAATCAATCAAATGCGCAAGGGTACTCTAAACTAATGCTATGTAACAATAACGCACACCAGGCCCTAATATGTTCCGGTGTAAACTATTACCTGAACCGAAAGTACAAAAAAAAAAGTAAACAAACCAATGTTATGAATTTCAAGGTCAATCTCAAAACGAGGCTATTTTCTTGCTAAACAATTACAGCAAAAATAACCAAATTACGGAGGTGATATGCTGTAAGGTTACCACAAATTTAATCTAGAACTTATAAACACTTGAATTAAACCCAAAATTACACTCAAAATCCTTTTTTTTTTGACGAAAAACATCTATTGCCAAACTCTACGTGACCTACTAAATAATGTGTCAAGCAAAGAAACACCGGGGCAACTTTGCTAATACACAAAAATGTCGTACAGATAACAAAACCAGAACTGGCCAAAATATGTTACAAAATCAATAAAAAGTACTCACATTTATCTAAAATATCCTAAAATCCACTATTTATAAATGCACAACACATGTTTATTTATAAATACACAACACATGTTTCACCGTCACAATACAATCCGAACAGTTCCAAATGTCTGTCTTCCTGAATCACTGTCCACAAGCTTGCACGTCCTGATCTTGCATACGGCCGAATCTCTGCTTCAGTCTATATTATATAGTGCACTTTAAAGAGCTCTGGTGAGAGAGTCTCTGAGTTTGTTATTTACGCGCATGATAAAGGAAAATGGAAGGGTGGGGAATGGGATAGTATACCGATCGTAGATCTAACAGCTGCATAATCATATCCGGGATGGAGTTTCTACCGTAACCTCGGTGATATTAGCGTTTGAAATCCTATGGGCTGGACTCTAAATACCGTTCTGGTCGGTCAGTCTGGTCATTGGAAACCTATGTTGGACCACGCCCTTCAACCGCAGACCCGGTTGCTCAAAAATCCAATAGATGACTGTCCGGGATCGCCTTTTTTGCCAGGAGTTGGGGTTTTAATTATTCGCTCCCAATTCTGTTTTGCAGGTTTTCATCTTTTATTGTAAATCATAGTACAGTGGGAACGCCAGGAACTAATTATTCAGCTTTTTTGATCATTTTGATTCTCCGCGACAGGGATTATTTTTTTAGTGTTTGCCGGACTATTTCATTAAAAAAAACACAAAACGCCGCCATCTTCTTTTTGTAAAAACGTCGATTCAGACCGCAGTTATCAATTTTACGCGTACCCATTTTACGGTCTCACACCTCTATTATCTCCCCTGAAAGCTCACGGACCTAGAGACAAAAGGAAAACAGAAAATAATTCAATTTTTTCTCAATTTTAGGCAATTTTTAATTTGAAAAATAGGCTTTTCTTTGCTTTAGCATACATCTGCAGTGTAAAAGACAGATGATACAGAAAATCCCATGTTGATATGAGGTTTCATTCAAATTTCAGAATTGTTTGACCGAAGCACCACATATTCAGCTAGATAGTGTATGAATTTTGTATTTTCCATAGGGTTCACAAAACATGAGCGAGGAAAAAAACCAACCTGGCTAACTTATATATTTTATTGTTTTAAATTACTGGTCTTGGCTATACTGAAGATATTAAACCAACAACAATGTCTGCTGCCCTGCTTTGAAGCTCAGATGTTGGAAAAGGCTGTACAGTAACCCTATGGGAAAATTAATTGTGGTGTGAGACCTTACAGGAGTGAACGCTTTTTGTAAAATGTCAGTTTTGGATTACGTCATCAATACGTAGAATGTGTTTACAGGTTGGTAAACGTAGAAGCCACTGAGTTTTGATAGTTTATCTGATGCAGAGTGTTCACACTGGGATAAACAATTGGAAATATACACAGGTTAACGTAATGAAGGAAACAGTTGACTGTCTTAGAACTCTGCAGGCAAATAACACGTAAGTTCAAATGTGTACATGTACAACTCTTTTTTTGGTTTGTTTATGCAGTGTTTTCTTGAAATCTGCCAAGCACATCGATGGTGTTAATGTTGACAAACTGTGTAAATAGTAAACATAACTGGATCAGCCGTGATTTCATTGAATTATTCATATGATTCCTCTCTCAGAATCATTCTTGTTTGTATAACAAGACCTGTAGGCATAAGGCCCTTCCAGGGGTGGTCCATGTTCCCTTGTTCCCTGACAATACGACCCGGTGATCCCCAAAAGTTTTGCTTTGTTCCCCAAAAATTTGTTCCCTGTTCCCCAAAATCGCTGGGAGACCCCCAGCCCTGAACCCTGTGAAAGGGTACAACTTATGGTATGCCTGTGATGGCCAGTGTCAAACCCCACATATGCTGCATGGCCATGGGACACAGCAATTCCTAAACCACATCCCTGTCACCCCCTTCTCTACATTTACCTACAGGCAGCTGACGCATACCCTCCCCATGGACTTTTTACCCTTCTTTGAAGCGGCCTGTAAAAGGCCCATTCTCCGCGCTCATTTCTTTTAAAAGTATGCAGACTTCCCCACTTTTTAAACTTACCTTGGAAATTGCATTCCCCATTTATGTATTCCACACCCAATTAAGAGCAAAAGGCCCCTTCCCCAAAACTGGTAAAAAGGCCCTGCTGCCCCCACCACTATCCCCAACCCCCTTCCCCTCTCTTCTACGTCCCTCCTGCATATTTTCTCTACAAACCCTACTTAAAATGTGTTCAATGAAATGCTAAATACTGCAACACTTGGTTTTCAATTAAAAATAAAATATACACTACATCCCAGTTAAAGTGATCTGTGTACCATAAACAGGGTTTTTTTACCTTGTGTAACAGAGACACCTTTAAAAGGCCTCTTTCCCAATTGAGAACTTGACTGTTTGTTCCCAAATTGTGGCAGAAATATTTGCCAATCAGAAAGCAGCATTGTCTCAGAATTTGAGAAAAAGCATTAATTCTGCACCTTGTTTTTGTCTGTGGAATCAGTTCTGACCGAGAAACAAGTTCTGACTGAGAAACAGTAATTATAATAACTGTTGGCTGAAAATATAAATAAAGCATAGTATTGTCAAATTTACTTAACTGGTAAAATCTTACATCTTTCCTAAAATGAGAAATAAGCTCGTCTTTTTTCCCCAACATGAACAGGCCTGGGCCTCTTCCCAATTTTGTGGAAAAAAGCCCTGATGAACACATTTTCTAAGTAACAGTACATAGAAATAAGAATTGAATGCATAGATCTATCTTATTATTATTTAATTTCAGCGAAATTGTTCAGATCCAAATGAAATTTGGCAATTGCGTTTATACACTGTGTCATTATTTTTTTCATAGGGAGACATCAATCTCACAGACATGATGCCTGCATCTTACATATTCTGATCTGAAATGCGACTCTTGGTTGGATGAGGTGAGGTTGGAGGAGCTCACAAAAACAAGATGGATTTCATAGAGGTTTGTAAGCAGAACTTATTTGTATGGTGTGGAAGAATTTCACATCAATGCCAAAAAATAAATAAAATAACAATAATTAGATAAATCTAGTTAAAACACCTGGAAACCTTACTTTGAAAGGTGGAACTGAGAGACAGTATTAAAGCATGAAAAGGATCTAAAACAATACATACGTTCTCAGTATTAAAAAACAACAACGTTTGGTAATCTTTTTCAGTAAATTTTATATTGACTAAGACCGAATTAAATATACAGGTTTGTGTTTACTGTATTGAACCAGACCAACTCCCTTAATACACTGCTGACTCCTCTTTTTATTGGGAATGAAATAATAATCAATTATTGTAAGGTAAAAAAATAATATAATCTGTTTAAATATGTTTAAGCCTGCAGATAGTCAGATTTTTCTTTATTTAATGTTCTTGTGGTCTAAATATAATTCATGGAGTAAAAAAATGATAACAAGTAAATATTTGATACCAAATAAATATACTGGCCCACTTTTATTGACAATGATATGTAAACACAGGTTTAATTTTTATTTTATTTGGCCTGTATAGGTTCTATATAAAATACATATTTTTTATATTATTAAAAGTGATCAAGTTTTAGTATTTCAAGTACAGCAGATATTTAAGTTGTAATACTCAGTGTTTGCATTTTCTTTATTTTTCAGACAAGATGCTGCCATTTACACAACACAAGGTTACGGTATACTCCAAGTATTGAACAATAAATTGAATGGATTATCTTGAACTACATCTACAGTTCTTGTTCTCAACACTAATTGACACTCAAGTTTTTCACACAATGATCTGTGTATGCTGGTCATCCATGCCAATGAGAGTGATGTGAAAAGTAGTTTTGCTTATTTAATACTCAATAAAAAAACACTCATCATTCCATTTGAGACGTTGAAGTATACAGTTTTATTGAACTGACTGTTACGTGTACATATAACGGAGAATACATGTTGATGCTGAACTATGTTCAAAACCTGTGACACAACTTTAAAAAAACACAGCATAGGGTTGTAACTTGTTTTATTAACATATTAATTATGGACCTTAAAGGGACACACAGCAATCTTGATTTGTTGAAAAGCTAACAACTCGCAGCGTCCCATTAGTTTTTCTACATAAATCACAAATTTGCAATCATAAATATTAATACTAGAATAGTGCAAAGCTAATAGTTATTATTATATTACTAAACTGTTGATACTTTATACATTTCACTCACAGCCATTACCAGTATGTATTATATGTTTGACATGCCTATTAAACAAATGATCACTTTTCCAGTTGAATGACTTATGAATTCATTAAACCTGAGTATATCCAACATTTAAACTACACTTAACCTCCCTATAATATATATATATGTGCCAGTGGACATGGCAGACGCTTAGGGATCACTTTAAGCTCTGTCAGCTCTCATGTAAGATCCTCTATTACCTATGTTCATGAAACACACATTTTCGTCTTATTCTAT
Organism: Cyrtodaria siliqua; assembly: GCA_037043455.1. Taxonomy (NCBI): domain Eukaryota; kingdom Metazoa; phylum Mollusca; class Bivalvia; order Adapedonta; family Hiatellidae; genus Cyrtodaria; species Cyrtodaria siliqua. The sequence continues at coordinate 23,516 of JAWPHD010013829.1, read as the reverse complement.
GAAAATATGTATAAAGTTCTTCATTAGCAATTATTCAATGCTATTGACATGTCCAATATATATGAAAATAAATATGAATTTTATTTTGGCAAAGTTGTGGTTAGAGCATAATATTATGTACATTGAATATGATGTACATTGAATACTAGTATGAAAATGAAACGCATTACGTATTTGAATAGACGCCTATAGTCTTCCAGATCGCCTCCAATTTATTTAAAATAAAACAGGAATGATAAATGTCCTTGCTGACAAAAGCACATGACAGACTTGTGTGTTAGGCCAGAAAGAAAAATACCTTTGTTTCTGGTTACTCGGTTGAAAAAATTAGGGTAGGTAGGTAGGTATTTTTTTTCTTTTTTTTTTCATGGATGTCAAAACTAATCGGATTCTATTTTAATATATTTAGCATCTTTGCTAGGGGCTAAATTAAGTTTTAATTCAAGAATACTTAAAACATGTTAATAGCTCTTATTTATCCCATGTTGAGACGACACACAAGCTAGACCACGAGACAATATACGTTTTAATTGAATTGAATGTTGTTTAACGGCTCATCAACACAGTATAGGTTATTTAGAGCCGCCCCAGAGAGAGGGGAAGGAATACATAGAAATCTGGGAACCTGCCCTACTCTTGTTATCGAATAGATTCCTATGGTTCTTTAACGTGCTCGGAGGATAAACCGATACACGGGACCGCCCGGTTTACGTCCCCATCCGACGGACGAGACTAAAAGAAAGTGTCTTGGTAATCGCTAACCCGGCCGAATCCGAATTTTATTGAAAAATTTTTTCTACAAAAGGATACTAAGTTTAGGGTTATTACCCTCGCGAGCCTATCTACCCTATAGACTGCAGGGTTCCGTCCATCCCTTACTGATTGATACTAATATAGTTTCATAAAGGATGGTAGGTGTCATTGGCGTAGCTCTGTGTAAGCACGGTACGCCCGACCCTACGCCTAACTCGGAAATCGAAAACGTAAAAAGACCAAACATATTTTCAGGTACTTGTTTGTACAAGTTTACCTTTATCTTCCGTTTTATAACTCTGAAATATACGTCAGAACGCGCATTGTAACATAATACGGGTAGCATGACCCCGAACCCCACTAGGATAAGTTAAACGGAGTGAGGGCGGGAGGGACCCCGAACCCCACTTGTAACATAATACGGGTAGCATGACCCCGAACCCACTAGGATAAGTTAAACGGAGTGAGGGCGGGAGCGACCCCGAACCCCACTAAGATGAGTTAAACTGTGTGTGGTGGCGGTGGGGCGGAGGGAGGGGAGGGGGTTCAGCAGGGTAGACACACATGTAAGTGGTCGATTGCCAATCATGTGTTCTTGGTATCTCAGATGTAAAGGCGCTGGCACGGTTTAATACACAGATTGTTTCAAAGATGCTATTTCACAGACTTTCCATAAAGAGGCATCGGTTACACGGTGGAAAAGGCGTTGAACCTAAGGAGCTGGAGCCCTGGTGATGGCATGTCTTATGGGACTATTCCCCCATCTTACTTCCCTCTGCGGTCGCTGTTCAAATCAATAAAGCCCTAGTTCATATTATATTTGCGTCGACAATCCAAATGGCCTTTAAAATACATTTAAAATCATAGTTCGCATTCTAGCTTAATTTTGTTTATTTAAAAAAAATGTGCTGGGTGGGGGTCGGGAGCGGGGGTGGATGGGTCGAAAGAATAATAGCCAATGATACTTTGTTTAAAGGGCTCTTCGACCAAAATAAATCAATAAAAACACACGTCCTTTCGAAGATTTAAAAAATTGTCCGCGTACACCTTTTCACCCTGTGATTATAATAAGTACAAGCATTGTGACGTCACAATTCTGTGTTGGAATGTGGTCTTCGGGGAAACACGGTATTGATTTTTTTGCAATATTTTCAATAACAATCGAATTTAAAATATATCATGTTAGCATAAATATTTTGTCTCTTATCGACTGTCTGTTCACTACAATATATCAGGTAATTTCAGAATGTATCACACACAGAGCTGACCGATGTATTGCATGCCGTATTCCATGACGTGTAACAAAACTACACAAAAAAACGTTCGAAACGCTTGCGTAAAACAGTGACCAAACGTTTTTTTGGGTAGAAAAAAGTACTTTTTTCAAATTCGCTTGAAAATTCACATACTGCCAGAGGAAGGATTAAACTCATCGTTCATGTTCTTGTCTTTTTTCTCGCTGTTAAAATTTTCATACAAATCGAGATAAAAAATAAAAAAATTGAAGTCGATCGATAAACAGCTGACATTTTGCTCTTTCGCATGATTGTTGACTGAAATAATTTTCACAATAACACAACATAGACCTAAATTTATTTTTAAAAGTAGGCCATGAAAATGATGGTTATTTTATACGGAAATGGCTTGTATAAATTATGTTTTAATTGTAGTGATACAAATATGATTCTGAAAGTTTTTTGTATGAAGCACACGGTTGAAGAGAGTCTCACTTTTCTGTGTGTAATTTTATGAACGGTCATGAAACGTTTTTCTGGGTAGAAAAAAGTACTTTTTCCAAATTTTGATGAAATTTTACAGGCCTGTAGAGGAAGACTTTTTCTTGACTTTAATGCTTTCGTCTTTTTTCTCGCTAAAAGAACAAACTGTAATTATCAATTTGATTAAAAGCTAATATTTCACATAAATTTTCGAAACGATCGGTAATTTGTAAAAGCCTAGAAATCATATTTTTAATAAAAAAGAATCGACAAAACACGTAAAAACTTAAAATTCATTCTGTAACAAACGAATTGATGCATTTGTTTATGTGTGTCATCATTGTAAATTGTCAGTTGAATAGAGTTTACATCACTTGTGTCATTTTGACCGCCACCCTGAAATCTGCTCAAAACGCAGTTTGTTTACGTTTTTTTGCGCGTGACGGTTTTAAGTAAATATCCCTCCGCGGCCGCTTGGCGCTCCTACTGGTAAGCAACCTGAAACAATGTATCTATAGTTAGTGACTTGTAGAATACAGATTCAATCAATTCAAATAAAATACAACCCGATAAATATAATTTCATTAAATACAGTTCGCGTTAAGTAAATATATCATATGATTATAATATATTAACAGTAAACAATTCTTACCGGGTTTGTGGAAAAAATAAATAATAATAATAATAATAATTGTATAAATAATGATAATAATAATAATATTCGATAAATTAGAAAATCATAATAATATATCGATCAATAAATAATAATAAAATAAATAATAAAACGTATATATATTCAGTATAAGTTGCATAAAAAATTAGAAAAAAATTAAAACTTAAAAAAAACAACAACTTTAATAACATAATATACATAAAGAGATAAAGACATGAAGACTTCAAATATTTATTGCAAAAAGTTTGTAGTAATATTAGAAAAATATTTGTATGTGTTGTTGTTACAGTGCTCTCCAATAATCAAATTTATTGAAGGTATTCTGGAATTGTTATGGTAACGTAATTGTCACGTGCGTTACACACAAACGCCCAAACGCTCAGATGGCACACATATCTCAGTTTGAACCTTTTTGTATGAACATTCAGAAAATCATACCCTAAAAAATCCCCCCTGTGGTGGGAGGAGTGTCTACAGCCAGCTCAAGGACTAATAGTATAAATATCAGATTTGCAATTCATACTGCACAGTCGACGCGTACAATATTTCATAAACAGCATAATTGAATTTACAAAAAAATAAACCAGGCTGGATGTTCTGCCTTAGTTGTAAAACTTGTACTTAGTATTACTGACTGTTGATGGATCAGTGATATTCCATCTATGTAACAAATAGTTAGTGATATATATCTGATGAAGGCAATGCAGATAATGATATAGAATAACATCTCACTCACATGTATGACTCGTGACACTTGACACAACTCACTCACAAGTCACCCAAGCTCACCCTGTTTTCATGATAAGTTGTGCATAATTATATGAATGAGCCTTAGCTTCAATACACATCAAGCAAGGTCAAGGTTATAATAATATTAGTGTGTCTTGTTCAACAGCTGAAAGGTAATGTTTTAACACCTGGTTACATACAACCCCTCCATATTGAAATGCGTCCCTGAATTTCTATTAACTTTATACAATGTGAAATAGTACTGATTTTAAAACTTAACTGAACCTTATATCGGTTAATATTATCTCACCTTACACGTTAAGCTGAACAAAGTACTTTGTAGGATCAGTACAGTAATCTTTATATTTCAGCTATCTCTACCTTTCCACCTTACAAATGGGTTTTCATTACAATTGGTTAAACATTTCATTTCTTAATACTAAAAAAATAGTTGGGTAGTATATTGCGCTTTAACCCAATACAAACCTTTCTCAAATATGACTTTCAAAAATAAATTTAACATCGAATCTGTAATTTGAACCTTTACAAGATCAAAGTGATTGGTAGCAATAAATCATCTCATCGAAACAAGGGTCATCAATGATAAAATATTAATATATTCACTGTCAGGATCCAGTACTTTATACTGAAATATGTTTGCATAATCAGGACACTAAATGTTTTGATCTATACAAAGAATATTCGATCCAAATCACAACTGGCGATTTGGGAGAAAAAACACTGACCACCTGGTCAGGCAGTTTCTTCTCCCGGTCTGATCTCCGTACAGAATTCTGTTCTGTCACTGGGGCTTCAATTGGGTTTTCCTGAACCAGCGTTCTGGGAGCCCAGAAACTACGGTTTCTCGGTTCTCTTGCACTGAGGGTTCTTGGTTCTGAATCCTAGGCACAGGGGTTTCTGGAATTTCGTGAATGCTAGCAGCTAATTCAGACTGGAAACTGAGTTCAGAGGCTGACGGGGGCTGTGAATCTGCATTGGGGCCAGACCCAGATGTGGATTCAGCGGACTGGGGTATTCAAGCCTTGTACTTCTTTCAATATCAGCATTGAAGAAAGAGGTTATGTCTACATTTGCATGTGGACTCTCTGCCGCTCATTGGTGTCAAGGTTGATCCTGTGGCTGCGTGGATCTACTTGCACATTTGTAAAGCCCTGTGACATTTGGCGCCCAACGGGGGTTCATAAATGTCAAAGAACTTAGAAAATGTGCAGCCAGACCGGGGCTCAAACCCGGGAGCCTCGGACTACCGTTCCGATGCTCTACCGACTGAGCTAACCGGCCGGACAATGCAAAATCAATCTACCTGTCAGATATCTATGAATCGTGACAAACTCGCCCTACAGACTGAAAAATTCGTCCTCGAATTTCCATGGGTACAGAGAATCATTTGCATGTTTCTCGGAGTTTACAGAGTCACGGGCCCCTTTGGGCGCCAAATGGCACAGGGCTATAGAAATGTGCAGCCAGACCGGAATGTGCAGCAGACCCGGGTTTGAGCCCCGGTCTGGCTGCACACTTTTCTAATCCTGTGACATTACGGTGAAACGATATTCTTTGCTTTGTTCTTTCTTATATTGCAAAATGATGCTACCTACATTCACACGTGTTTTATTTATTGCTAATGAATATTTGTCCAATTCAGCTAATTGAGATAAACACCAACAGAGGCAGGAGTAACAGCCTGGGTAGTAGCTTAAAGTAAACGCCAGATAATATCGTATGTTGTGAAACATATATTTTGGATTGATAATCCGATGTTCTACATACTGGTCAATACAATTCTCTGAAGGATGTTGACAAAAGACTGAATTTGATGTTTAGCTGACATCGGGCCGACGTCGGGTTGATGTCGGACCAATATCGTCGGCCGACGTCGGGCCGACATCATCCCTCTTTGCAGCCGAGATAATAACCGACATCGGGCCGATATAGTCAACGATGTCGGCCCAATATAAAATGCTGGCTGGGCAATTGTCTCGCCAAAATATAAAACGTTTCAAATGGAGAGCGCAAAGAGGAAAAACGTCTCAAATAGAGAGCACATATACTCATCAAATAGAGGAAATAGCTGACGCATCAATGTCTCGTCAATATAAAACAAAGATGCCTCAAAATAGAGAACGCACAAAAGGAAATAAATAGTGATAAAGGTGATCCTTTGAGAACAACAAACAAAATTAAGAGAATAAAGCAGCAGACTCGGTTTTATTGAGTCTGTTCATGAGAAGTAATGAAAGAAGCAACACAAGAAAACGTCTCAAATAAAGACGGAAATAGTATTACTAAGGCTGAATCCTTCCAATGTTGAGTGTCTGACATAGGTAAACTCCTTCATAATAATTGATGAGCCACAATCCACACAGTCACGAGATCTTGAATAATCAATTCAACTAGGGGAACAATAGCTGATCGATCGGAACTCTGATATACGTGTTGTAAGCTTTAGAGTCCCATCGCCCAAGCTCGCTGATAATGTCATCCGACATCCCATGACGTGAATATCTGGAGTAAGAGGGAGCCTGAAATCGACACACTTTTCAAGCCGATTCATGCCAACATTTTATTTTATTTAATTACGAAATGATTTGTTACATCTGATAAATGCAAAATTTTACATTTGAAACTAATGCCCGACAAATATGAACGAGCTGTTGCGGGTGCACAGCTTTTAAGAGATAAATGCGCGTTGAAATCATCTACTTGCTGTATGCTTGGAGGCCAGGTCTTTTGCATACTGTAACCCGAAATGTGTCAAATGATATAATTCCTGTGTTGTAAGCTTCCCTCTATTTGAAAGCACCTAAACCTAAGCTCGAGACGGAATATTAGCGCTAGGAAAGATGCAGAAACTGGAGATGGATGTTGTTCTGGTTTGGGAGCCAGCTGCTAAAAACGAACCCATTGTTTACGAGATAAAGTATCAACTATACAATTGTTTTTCCTTCAATATGAACTGCAATACACTGTATGTTAAACAACATAGTTTAGATCTAAGGCAAAATGGATAGATGAAGGGGAAAAGATTTTGAGTTATTTTTGCAATTTAGAAAATAGAAATTATGTCTCGAAATATATGAATTCTTTAATATCTAGATTAGGGGCTACTTTGAAAACTCAGGAAGAAATTTTGACGGAACAAAAGCACATTATAAAACATTATACGAAGCTAGAGAAACAATAGATATAGATTTAAATGTTTTACTTAAAGACTTTAATATACCAAAACTAAGTGAAAATATAAAACAGTCTGTAGAAGGTTCTCTCAACTATACAGGAATGCTTAATTCATTGAAAAGAATGTCCAACAACACAAGCCCAGGTAATTCTTGCAATTTAGAAAATAGAAATTATGTCTCGAAATATATGAATTCTTTAATATCTAAATTAGGGGCTACTTTGAAAACTCAGGAAGAAATTTTGACGGAAACAAAAGCACATTATAAAACATTATACGAAGCTAGAGAAACAATAGATATAGATTTAAATGTTTTACTTAAAGACTTTAATATACCAAAACTAAGTGAAAATATAAAACAGTCTGTAGAAGGTTCTCTCAACTATACAGGAATGCTTAATTCATTGAAAAGAATGTCCAACAACACAAGCCCAGGTAATTCTGGATTTACGGTTGAATTTTATAAGTTTTTCTGGAACAATATGGTTTTTTTTTTAGTTAGGACAATAAATTATGCTTATATAAATGGAGAACTCTTAATAACACAAAAACAAGGATTTATAACTTGCATTCCGAAAGGCAACAAAGACAAATTATATTTGAAAAACTGGAGACCGATCTCTCTTCTAAATGTTTCTTATAAAATAGCATCATTATCCATAGATTTTAGAATGAAAAATGTGTTATGTACTATTATCCATGAAGATCAAACTGGCTTTTTACCAGGCAGATTTATGGGAACAAATATAAGATTACTGTATGACATACTATTTTATGCTGAGAAATACAATATTACAGGCTTACTGCTCTTGATTGACTTTGCGACTGCTTTTGAGACGGTATCATGGAATTTCATGACAAAAGGTTTACAATTTTTTAATTTTGGCCCTTCAATTATTAGTTGGATAAAACTGTTTTACCACAATATAGATTCATGTGTTATTGTTAATGGGCATATGCCAGACTGGTTCTATCTACAAAGAGGTTGTCGTCAAGGAGATTCATTGTCATCCTACCTGTTCATTCTGTGTGCAGAAGTATTATCTGTAATGTTAAGAAACAATCGTAAAATTAAAGGTATTAATGTAGATAATACTGAGTTTTTAGTATCACAATATGCTGATGATACCAGTTTGACTCTAGATGGCTCCAAAGACTCACTTCTACACACCATGTTGACATTAAAATTGTATGCACAAATCTCCGGCCTTAATATAAATACTGAAAAAAACAAACTTATTTGGTTTTGATCAAAAAAAGATAGCGACACAAAGTTATGTCCAGAATACAATTTATGTTGGGAAAAAGACAATTTCATTGAACTAGGGGTTAAATTCTCAACAAACCTGAATTCAATGATAAAAATAAATTACGACCTTAAAATAGAGGAAATTAAAAGATTACTTGCAAGTTGGTCTAAAAGAATACTTACTCCTTTGGGAAAAATTGTGATTCTAAAAAGCCTAGCTCTATCTAAACTTAATCATTTGATAATCGGAATCCCCAACCCATCACCTGATAAAATCAAACTGCTTCAAAATATGTTTTATCACTTTCTCTGGAATAATGCAAAAGATAAAATAAAAAGAACCATTATAATACAAGATCATAAGTTTGGGGGGCTAAGAATGATTGATATTGAACAATTTATGTCAGCTTTAAAAACTACTTGGATTCGCAGAATTTTCCAGACAGATAATAAATATACTCAGTTGGCGAAAACAAATGTGCTCCATTCTTACAGACGTAGTTAATTTTGGTAGTGATTTTATCAAACAGAATTTACATAGAATACATAATCCCTTTTGGAAAGAAGTAGTTTCCTGTTATAAAATATTTACTGAACACGTGAAACCGACTTCATGGCAGCAATTTCATGCTGTTAATTTATGGTATAATCCAGATATTAAGGTCGGAGGTTCAAGCGTTTTTTATAGAAGATGGTACGAAGGAGGAATTTTATTAATCAATGACCTTTTAAACACAAATGGAAACCTGTACTCTTACAGAGAATGTAATAATCGACATGACATAAGGTCTAATTTCTTAGAATATGAAGGTCTTATTACTGCTATTAGAAACTAATTAGGTAAATTGAACATAACACATTTACCCAATAAAAGTCCAAACCCATTACGCCCTCTTATACTATCACTAATCCAAAAACATACTAAAGAAGGCTGTAGACTAATTTATGATATGTTGATTAAAAAACATATTTACCCAAAGTCATTAATAAAATGGAAGAACGAAGTTTTAACAGTACCTAACTATAATTTTGAAACAATTTACGCAATACCGTTTAAAATAACAAAAGATCCAAAATTACTTTGGTTACAACATAGAATCAACCATAGAATTCTGGGAACTAACTATTTACTAACAAAAATGAACATTCTAGATAATAGCATGTGCAGTTTTTGCAATATTTTACCTGAAACCATACATCACTTGTTTTGGAATTGTGAAGTTGTAAAACAGTTTTGGTGAGATCTTGCATAATACATTAGAATAAATGTAATATAATTTTGACAATTTGGGAAGAAACAGATATCTTATTTGGAAATAATAAATTTGATATCACTTTGAGCAAAATGATCATGCAAGCCAAACTTTTTATATATCAGCAAAAGATGCAAAAGCAAAACCCATTACTAGATATCTTTAAAAAACATATTATATCTTTATACAAAGTGGAAAAGTGGATAGCATATAAAAATGTAAAAGTACAAAAAATTGAAAAATGATATATAGGGTCCTATAGAAACCACAGCGTCCTAACGCAATGGCATCGTAGGTCCGCACTGTACTGCAAACAAGGACAACAGAAAGGGTGGTGAAGACAGGGTTACCGACTTGGAACGGTCAGTAGGCAATAAGGCCTACTGGTTAGCTTGAATCGATTTTATATGCGCACAATCCTCGCTATTATCCTGTCTTCAGCGCCCAAATAGACAAGACAGTGTAAACAAAACTACATCCCATCAAAAGGAATTCTCTAACAATAAAGTCCACATCCAGATAAACTAACTAAAGATACACATACAAAAAAATAAACATCTCAGGATGTATCCAGAATCGTACTGAACAACCATAGTAGTTGCAGCTAAAGAGAAAACCAATCTAGGGTACGACCAGAAAACCCGAGGGACGAAAGCTCATGCACCCACCTCCCTAAGTTGGGGTTTCAGTAGGTACAATCATAGAGTCCCAAGAGGTAGTCCAGTCATCGCACAAGTAAAAAGTGAAGCGTAATGACAGACTGTAGAGGGGTCAATCACTAAACATGCAGTGCGCTGTAAAACCAAAGGGTTATATCCTTTTCTGACGAGCTTCCTGATTAAATTTGTAAAGCGGTCAGGAAACCCGTCAGACCCCATTAACTTACGAAGTTTATAGACCACAACTCCATAAAATGAGGGTTGTGATATGCCTAGTCGTAGAAGTGTTTTAAGGTTGGTGTTGTACTTTTCCAGCAGGCCCTCGTTGCGGCGGTAGAAGTTAGAGAAAGATCTACGTAGTTTGTGATAACGAAAACCCTGCTGAAGAAGTTTACTAGCAATAACTTGATTTCGATCATTGAAGTCTATAACATCATTACACGCTCTAGCAAATCGAATGAGCTGGGAGATATACACCCCATATGAGGTAGCACGAGGTACATCTCCATCCAGGTGTGGATAGTTGCCATGTGGAGTCGATATATAAACATCATTGGTAAAATAGGACAATAAAATAGAGAGATACAGACTTTTTATTATGTCAAAGTTCAGGGACATTATAATAATCATTCTAGTAAACACTGCTGTCTACTTCTTAGCTTTTTTTTAAGTTTGTAATTTTTTCCTGTTATATATATGCTCCAGAAAATGTTTTTTATAATTGTTACCCCCACCCCTCCCCAAATGGAAAGAAAAGTAATCCATGCATATTCTGAAGAGTTTATTATCTCAATAGCAGGATATACAAAACAATACATACAGTGAGTGTGTAGATAATGATTTATGTGTGTACATATGAACATATTATAGAAGGTGAATATTTGAGAATATATGGATACGTGTCTATACATGACATAATGGTGATTATTTGAATGTATTACTTTTACATATATACATATGTGTGTGTATGTGTAGATGTGTATGTAGATATGTTTATATGAAGTATATAAAGGTGCATACGTGTGAATAAATTCATGCAAATATATACATAATAGTATATTTAAATACACTGACACATGTTAAACATAAACCACATGATGGCACACCACCTTGTTCGCTCTACAGTAATCTATTTTGCTAAATAACATTTTTACCTTCCTATACCCTTATTTAAAATATTAAAGAATAAGATACTGTATACATATGCTGAGTTAATTTTAAGGGGACACTTGGCAATCTTAATTAGTTTAAAACTCACAGCGTCCTGTTGGTCTTCAATATGACCTACATACTTTTAGTCATTAAAGTTAAGTGTTTAAATAATTCAAGGTACGTGTAAATTGATTTTACATATTACTAAATTTTGATGATAATGCATTAGTTGTATAGTTGAACATTTGGATAGAATATGGCATGTTTAATAACCGAGATACTAATGTTAATACTTGAATGTAACTCATGTTCGCCATGTGTCCCTTTAACAAAATAGAATAAAATGAGTATGACTACACCTTGTTTGCAGTATGTATGTAACTGTTATCAATATGTAAAATAAGATATATGTGCTCTGTTGGTATATGTAATGGATACTTTAGATTTTTTTAACAGATTTAGACGTCGTCTTTGTGTTTAGAAGTGTGAGATTTTCCGTATGCAATACAATCTTTTTACCTTGTAATTAATTGCCCCAAATTTGAAAAGCCAAAACTCTAGAAAAGAAATATCCGTTATCAGTTCTGTTATCTCGCCAACTCTTTGGCCACTGGAAAAAAACCCAGTGTCGTTCGAAATATTCAGCACACCTCAAATCAGCATTGCCTGCAGAGTCAGTAAAAAGATGCTGGTCCAAACTGAATCCGAGAAATAACAGTAACCATTAAAACAATCGGGAAATATTGACCACGTTCTTACATCTTTTTCATTGATTCTGACACTCTAATGAATTGAATTGTCCTGAAAATATCGGAAATTTGCAAATAGGTACACGAACTTTCATAATTACAAAGTATTATCATATAACTTTTAACGCAAACACATGTTTTCGTTATACTGAAAGTATTTACATACACATGCAGAAGGTCAACTGAATGTGTAATGAATAACACCAAACTGAATTCAATAATGGTTTAAAACTGGTTATCCAAAAAGGACAAATCAGTCAATTGTGATGACAAATATGATTCATTATTGCCCCAGTTCTACAATTTTGTGTAAATGATCGAAATATATGTAAATTGAAACCTTGACGTTTTCCTAAAATTTTTTTTTTTTTATAAAAACGGTGTTTTCTATAGGGTCTAAGTGGAACAGATCAGTGTCATGGAACGCAGGCTAGTTGAATATCGGCCTGCCGTGCTCTTGCGTGAACCACCTGACAATGTAGAGCCAGTCGCAGGGCCTGCTTGTTCGCCTCCACGGAACCCTGAATTCCGTTACCTTAAGCATTTACATGTTCATGTGTCACTTTATCCAAGAAGAAAATTGTTTAAACTCAGAAAAAAGAAATGAAAATGATCACACAATGACCGGTAGGGGACATTGTATTGCATAGCAATACTTCTTGTTATGCTTGGTGTTACGCTTATCTCTCTCAGAAAAAAACACGCATTTATCCACAATCAGATGTCCACCTCCGTTTGCACATGTCTACTACAAGTGAACTGGACAGCAAAAAACGCGCTACAGTACACACTATCAATTTGTGACAATAGCAACTAGGCTAAGTTCGATAACAAGCCAGATTGCACCTATCATTCTGGAGTTGTGGCACTTACATTTTTGAAATTGAAGATGTTTGTAGTTTCCTAACAATACTATTTATAATCCAATCTTGATACGACTTGGGGTTAATGTTTATGGACATACTATCTCGGCCGATATCGATGTTTACTACATATCAACTGATTTTTACACTGGCGGTTTCTAATCAGGCGGTGGACCATCAGGGGCGTAGCTTGGCCTTTTTGATGGAATAGGCCAGCAGTTAAAGTAATTATGCTAGGGTGGTCTGGGGACATGCCCCACGCTCTCACCCCCCCCCCCCCCCCCCCCACGATTTTTTGTTTAATGTTAGAATTCATTAGGTGCATGCTGACCTATATTTTAGACTTTAAGAAGGGCAAAGATAACTAAACAAATAAATATGAAAATTATATTTTATGGTTTCTACGCCGTTATACAGCCCCGCCCCCACCCCCCGATTTTTATTGCATTTTTGGAATTTTTAATTTTTCTATTTCTGAAAATTAGGCGTAGGCCCGGGCCTACAGGGCCTACGCAGAGCTACGCCAATGACCAGAATTCTCTGAATTTACTTGTTTAGCTGTAATTGGTGGCCACATTAAACGATTTAAAACAATTAACGAACACCTTTTGTAATTGACGCTTCCGTGGTAACTTATCGATATGCTCACGCGTACAATTGTTCTTGTACAACAGATGCTTACGAGAAAATGCGATATCATACGAGGTTGTAGGGAACGATTTGTATTGTTGGGCATTGCTTCGTGTTATATTAGATAAATCACTTTGACATGTTTTGACCAGAATGTCTTTATTGACGCGTAAAAAACTGTTATGTGGAGTGCTATTATTGCTCATCGGCTTACATATATTTGGTTTGCGTGCGTTATTTAAAGATAATGTAAAATTAAAAGTGGATTACTCTGTGAAACTATTAAAGGTAAAGTTTGTGCTATTGTTTTCGAATATGACACCAACTATCGTAGTGATCTGTGATCTTTTTGGCAGACAGACAGACAGATATATTTGTTTAGCATACATTGTGACATACATAAACATATACAAATATACACATACTTTCATCACATTTTCTAGTAAATTAGGATTCTATCTTTTGAATATTACAGAACGTTTGATGCAAAGGGTCCGCGCATATAATGTCCTATATGTAGGGGGCATTGTACATCGCCATGTATTGAAGTTACAAGGAACTAAATGTGGGTTTTGTTAGGAAAATGTGCAGTACCTTGATCACATTGTTTAGCCTCTGGTGTAGAAGCAGACCATGTGTCCGCAACACCATTGTGTCCGTAGGAGTCGTCTCAAACTCGAGTAGGAGGTGGGATTTGTTGTGAAATAGTGGTGAGGGTTAAGACTTTTACTGATATAGTTCTACGCATTTACTCTTAAATGAGAATTTTATGGAAATAATGCAAATTACTGGTCCGATCAAACGATAATCGATTACACTCGTAGAAGTCTAAAGGACCTATGTTACAGGCAGCCTAGTGCACGTCCTCTTCCTTACATGCCAGTCCTAAGCTCGAGCTTTGAAAACAGTTTGGATACTCCAAGGCAATCAATGGCCTATGAGATTCAGCTGGAAATACTGAAGTAAGAGACGTACAGGGCCTTTACTGTTGATTGAGCTGTCCGATTCGTGGTGGGGACAGCATGTGTCAACCTGGTGAAATGGTCTGTTACAAGGATATTCTCCTACCCTCCCTTAGACCGCTCCATTCCAAGATAGTCTACACATACACGTTTCAAATGAGATGTGAGTACTGAAAATAGTTCACAGTTGATTGATCCATATCCTAATATAGAGCTAGAAAAAACAGGCCCTTGTTAACCTCTGGTATAATAAGTTGATGTACGAGGCCAGGGAGGGGGTGGATTCTAAGCTGGTCTGTATTTCGCTATTCCTCTCATAATCTCCCTCACAAGAGCACTTTCTGGATAGATTTATTGCTCCACTTTCCAATCACTAGAGTTTTCTATGTCTACCACCTCATCCTCTGGTATCAGTTTTAGAACGTGTGATGGTTTGACAATAACATTGTACTCGGTTAGTGGTACAATCTCATCCTCTGGTATCAGTTCTGGAACGTGTGATGGTTTGGAAATAACATTGCACTCAACTTGTGGTACCATCTCATCCTCTGGTATCAGTTTTGGAACTTGTGATGGTCTGGAAATAACATTACACTATGCTAGTGGTACCACCTCATCCTCTGGTATAAGTTCGGGAACTTGTGATGGTTTGGAAATAACATTTAACTCGGCTAGTGGTACCACCTCATCCTCTGGTGATAGTTCTGGAACTTGTGATGGTTCTGAAATAACATTGCACTCAGCCAGTGGTACCATCTCATCCTCTGGTATCAGTTTTGGAACTTGTGTTGGTTTGGAAATAGCATTGCACTCGGCCAGTGGTACCACCTCATCCTCTGGTATCAGTTCGGGAACTTGTGATGGGAATAGCATTGCACTCGGCTACTGGAATATAAACTTGTGCAGAAAAACAGACAGCCTTGCCAACATCATTGAATATCACTGTTTCTTGGTATGCGGGTCGCGAAGTCTCTATAAAGCATTTGCGTCCACGTTGAATTTGCCGCTGCGGTAGACAAATGTGTAATTGCAAAGAGATGCAAGCCATCGGTTTCCCGTTGTGTCTAGATTTGCTGAGGTCAGAAAGTAAGTCAATGGACTGTATGCAGAGTGAACAATTTGTTTCCATACGGGAAATCATACAAATTCTCTGTGAAGGACTACTTGGGTGCAAGGACCTCAAGTTAATGAACAGGGTAGTTCTTCTCGCTATGTTTTATACTACGGCTGGCATAAGCAATAACCCGTTGAAGACTTGGTACATAACGGCTCCTTACCCTTCCCCACTGGCACCTGTGTGAACAATAATGGCTTACTGAAGTCAGCGTACGCCAAAACAGGAGAGGTAGATACGTTGGCTATAACGTTGTTAAATGACTCTTGTTGACGTTCCGTCCATTTTCAGGGCACTGCCTCCTTGTTCTTCTTTTTCTGGGTTCTGTGACGTATCAGGATATCGTTAGGAGGCCTAATACGTTTTGAAACGTTATTGATGAACCTACGGTAGTATCCGAAGAAACCAAAAAACTTCCTTACTTCTTGGAACTCCCCATGCTACGAAATCAGTAGTGTTATTTTTACTGGTCCTTTGGGACCACCGAGCCCAATATAGGTAGCTTTGAAGTAGAATACCGCTTAAGCCAGTGCTGGTAGGCGTGAGAGGTGTTGCTTCTTTTATTACTTCTCATGAACAGACTCAATAAAACCGAGTCTGCCACTTTATTCTCTTAATTGTGTTTGTTGCTCCCAAAGCATCTTCTTTATCAGTATTTACCAATCTCTCAGAGCGGCTATTTTATCAGGGTCCAGAGGCTGAAACAAGGCGAACACGATACTACACTTTGTCCTTACAAATCGCATTTAGACTATATCAACTTTCATCCATGGCGATGCAGATGACCAAATACGACTTCTTCTCCTGAATTTGGCGCCGATGTTTCAAAGCAATCGGTTGAAACGTGTGGGAAAAGATAGACACACCTAAAATATGACGGGAAAATCGCTATCACTCCGGTAATACTTCGTCGATTTTGATTTCTTATCATTAAATAAATGTACAGTTGACGCCAGTTTAGGTCAAATCATTCCGTTACGATCTTAAATTGTAGTTTTACAGAATTCATAAAGGAAAAATCCTTGTTGAAACACAACAATTCACTACTTAATGACATCGACTACTTAGATATTATTAACAACAAAATAATTTTTATCAAATTACAATAAACGGTACCGGTATAACATTGCTATTGAACTAAAAGAAAGCTATCTCATACTCCTGCTACAAAAAACATAAATGAAACACACGAGAATATCTTACTAATAACATTAATCAATTAAAAGAACAACTCATTCCTGAACAACTGCAAGTTTTAGAACAGTTGAAAGCTTTTATTACTTCGCAAGCAAAATATGGATAGTTATTTTATTAGATCAAGGGCACAATTTATAGAAGATGGAGAACAATCTACTAACTTGTATTGTAATTTGGAAAGACAGAATTTTAGTAGAAAAATTATCCCAACAATCGAAAAACACGATGGCAATATCATAACAGATCAGAAAGAAATATTAAACGAAACAAAAAATGTTTATGAAAATCTATATTCAAAATTATTACAAAAGGAAGAATGATTACACTTATACCTAAGGATAACAAGCCAAGACGGTTTCTGAAGCAATAAAGACCGATATCACTACTTAATTGTGTTTATAAAATTGCCTCAGGTGCTATAGCAGATAGATTTAAAACTGTTCTTCACAAAATTATAAATGAAAGTCAAACAGGATTTATATCTGGACAATATACATGAATGATATTTGATGTTGTTATGCAATTAGCAGAGGAAAATAATTTACCCGGGCTCATATTATTTGTAGATTTCGAAAAAGCATTTGATTCACTTTCATGGGCGTATATCTATAGAGTTTTAACATTCTTTAAATTCGGTTATTCAGTTATAACATGGGTAAAATTATTTTATAATAATGCCAAACTATATCTTAACCAGAGCGGTAATTTATCAACATTTTAACATAGGAAGAGGATGTCGTCATCTTTCATTCAAACCCTAGTAGCGATAACGTTATACAAAATCAATGACATGTTCGATGGGAGGGACAAGCTGAAATAAAATAGTCGTGTTTTTATCAAACAGTATAGTGAAGGAGGGTTGAAAATGATCAATCTGAAAGCATTTATATATGGGTTAAAATTAATATAGATAAGAAGACTCACTCTTAAAAATGGACAATGGCAGAATACCATAAACCATATACTAAAACTAAAATATATTATAAATCTATGTAAATATAGATATAAAAAACGAACAGGAAAGGTAGCATTCAAGGACGACAGTCAACCACAAACACACACAGAAACAAAGAACAACTGTAAAGATGAACAAAAAGGTCAAATAAGGGATACCCGGACCGCAAAATTTATAACCTGGAATTTTCAACCCCTTTTTAGGTAATAAATGAAGTGAAGCGTTATGGATATCGAAGTTTCCACCTCGTATGATTTTAACAAATTGTGTTTTAGTAATACCACAAGATGCACAAGTTGCTTTTAACGTTAATTTCAAGAAAAAATTGTTAACATGTACTGAGGATTAACATTTTCAGTAATCATCTTTTCTTTATACAGTAACTCATATATAAAAAACTATGTATAAAAAAAAGAGTATGATAATGAACCTTTGGAAACGGCCGAGCACGACACATACGAAATATTGCATTCTCGGTTTGATTGAGACTGTTCATGAACGGTAGTGAAATATGCTAACTACCGCTCACGCCCTCTAGCCCCGGGTTGAGCAGAACTCAATATTAATAAAATCAATAGTACAAAATTTTAACCATCCCAAAGATGGCATGCATATTGCGGTGGACATGGGGTTCATGGCTTCCCCATGTCGTACGGCGTATGGTCCCAGTATCTAATAAAATTAAATGCCCCGAAGAGCGAAATAAACATAATGGAATTTAGTTGGGCGCAGCGGTTATGAAGCCTACGTATCACAAGTTAAGCCGAACAGGAAATGCAGCATTCGCAAACACAGTAAACCTAAAAAACGCAAAACGACGAACATGAATGTCAGTGTTAATAAGGAATAAAGGTATATGACGTCAAAAACACAAAAAGGGTTGACAATAGTGCTTCCGTTTTGGAACGGTCACTGGGCCGCTGGGGTTTTAAACCAGGTTCTAGGGTACATCAAACCTCGTACATCCCAATAAAACGGGACAGTTTAAATAAAGAAATTACCGCCATGAACAATTCTCTAACCAACAAGGCAGCATTAATAGGCAATATAAGTAAAACACAAAAATGCTCGTGTATATATAAATACAAAAAAAATAATAGCATAGAAAAAAAGAAAGATATAAAAATCGAACAGGGAAAGTAGCATTCAATGATGACAGTCAATCACAAAACACAAAAACAAACACGCAAGCAGACAAACGAAAAGGTAAAAGTAATAAAAAATGCAAACGCCATCACAAACACAAAAGGTTTGACAAAAGGGTTTCCGCCTTGGAACGGTCAGTGGCCAAAAAGGCCACTGGGTGTTTAAACCAGGTTCTAGGGTGCACCAAACCTCACACTTTCCCTATTGTCATTCCAATTAAACGGGACAGTCTAAATAAAGAAATCCCCGCCATGAAATATTCTCTAACCAACAAGGCAGCGTTAAAAGGCGATATAAGTAAAACGCCTAGATGCTCGTGTATATATAAATACAAAAAAAGCCTAGCAAGCCACAATGAAGGTACTCGATGACTTGCCAGAAGAAGGTACTCGATGACTTGGCAGAAGCCAGAGCAACAAGAGAATAAACCATTGAGGGCACGTTAAGACAAGACCGCGGACAAACCAAAAAGACGGTACCCAATGACTTGGCAGAAGCCAGAGCAACAAGAAAATAAATCAGTGAGGGCACGACAAGACAAGATTGCAGACAAACATCAAACGTCACCGTCCTTTTGGGCTTTAGGTAGACGCCATCATAAGGTCCACAGCCTGTCCGGTCATTGCACAATTAAAGAGGAAAGCAAAGTGGCGAACGATAAATAGAAGTCAGGTTGTGATAGTCCTTGTCGCAGAAGAGTTCTTAAATTACTTTTATATTTTGAAAGAGATCAGAGTTACGAAAATAAAATGTTGCAAAGGCTTAACGAAGTTTATGGTAACGGTAGCCCTGAAAGAGTAGCTTTTTAGTTATATAAAGATTACGAATATTAAAGTCCACAACTCGAGTATCAAAGTCCTAAACTTCAGTACAAGCTCTAGAAAAACGAATAAGTTGAGACACATAGACCCCATAATAATTTGCTCGGTCAACATCCCAGATAAATGGGGATAATTAACAATATCAAAATTAAAATTATCTCTCTTGTCATACATGCTGCTAATTATTTAAACCATTTTCAATGGAAAAAATGTAAATCGAGAAAAGAAGCGTTAGTATCAGAAATATTAGCTTTGTTAAGTTGAAGGGTATATATTATTAACCATAGTAGAAAAGAAAGGGTTGTCAATGTTCGATATGTCATCCTGATACCGAAAGCTTTATGCAAAGTGGCTAATAAATAAAATAAGCAACTATTTCTGGAAGGATATCCTTAACGCATACGTTACTGCCTTGGATTATGATTGTCCTACATTTTGATCTAAACCACTATTTTATAATCAGTGGTGAATGAATCTTTTACAAACAATGGTACGACAAATGATTTTTTTACATAAAGGAGATAATCAATATAAATGATTAATTTTATTCCATTGAATAATTTAATAATCTTTATAATCCAAGGCTAAGTTTATGCAATATATAATTTCAACATAACAAATATACTGAAAGAATAGCATACCCGAATATTCCCTGCAATATCCAACCTTTTTTGAAGATGAAACATTGGAAAGAAATGTGTACAGCTTCCTTCAAATGTGCACAGAGTACAACATTACAATGGTTCCAAATACAAATAAACCACAGAATACTTCATACTAGAAGAGTTCTAAGATAAACACAATTGATAGTCCATTATGTAAATATTGCTAACAAGAGGACACATTAACTCATATGCTTCGGGCATGTCCAGAAACACAATCTCTACCCACCAAAATAAAACTTTGACTTTTAACAAGTAATATTGACATATCATTAGTAGAATAATCATTTATATTTAATATTGGTAATACCTTTTCCTCTGCATAGCTATATATACACTTCTAGAAACCAAATATTATATTTTCTCTGCCAAGCGTTTGCAAAGAAAAATAAAAAGATCGGACATGGAAAGTAGCGTTCAAGGACGACAGTCAACCACAAAACACAGAAACAAAAAAGCACACAGACAAACAAGAAGGCAAAAGTAATAACAAATGCAAACGACCTCACAAACACAAAAGGGTTGACAATAGGGCTACCGCCTTGGAACGATCAGTGGCGAAATAGGCCACTGGGGGTTTAAGCCGGTTCTGGGGTACACCAAACCTCACACTTACCCTACTGTCATCCCATTAAAACAGGACAGTATAAATAAAGAAATCCCCGCCATGACCTGATCTCTAACCAACAAGGCAGCATCCATAGACAATATAAGTAAAATACAAATATGCTCGTGTAAATATAATACAAAAGAACAAAAAAAAGAAAAGAAACGATAGCCTAGAAAGCCACAATGAATGTACTCAGTGACTTGGCAGAAGCCAGAGCAACAAGAGAATAAACCATTAAGGGCACGACAGGAAAGATCATAGACAAACATCAAACGCCACCGTCCCAATGGGCTTTAGGTAGGCGTCATCATAGGGTCCACAGCCTGTCTGGTCATCGTACAATTAAAGAGGAAATCATAGACGAATATTAAAGTCCTCAACTCGAGTACAAGCTCTTGAAAAACTAATAAGTTGAGACACATACACCCCATAAGAAATTGCTCGGGGAACATCCCCATCCAAGTGGGGATAATTAACAATGTCAAAATTAAAATCATCTCTCTTGTCATAGATTTTGCTAATTATTTCACCATTTTCGAGAGAACTTAATCAAGAAAAGAAGCGTTATTATCAGATATATTAGCTTTGTTAAGCTGAAGTTCTTTAGAATATATCTTATTAACCATAGTTGGAAACAAAGGGTTGTCAGTGTTCAATATGTCATCCACATACCGAGAGGTGTCATTAAAGGCTACTATGGTTATGCGATTTATATATACAGTTCGCCACTATGCTTTCCTCTTTAATTGTACGATGACCGGACAAGCTGTGGACCCTATGATGACGCCTACCTAAAGCCCATTGGGACGGACGCGTTTGGTGTTTGTCTATGATCTTTCTTGTCGTGCCCTTAATGGTTTATTCTCTTGTTGCTCTGGTTTCTGCCAAGTCAGTGAGTACCTTTTTGTGGCTTTCTAGGCTATTGTTTGTATTATATTTACACGAGCATATTTGTGTTTTACTTACATTGCCTATTGATGCTGCCTTGTTGGTTAGAGATTAGATCATGGCGGGTATTTCTTTATTTACACTGTCCTGTTTTAATGGGATGACTGTAGGGTAAGTGTGAGGTTTGGTGCACCCGAGAACCGGTTTAAACCCCCCATTGGCCTTTGTTGCTACTGACCGTTCCAAGGCGGTAGCCCTATTGTCAACCCTTTTGTGTTTGTGATGTCGCTTGCATTTTTTATTACTTTTACCTTCTCGTTTGTCTGTTTGCTTGTTTGTTTTTGTGTTTTGTGGTTGACTGTCGTCCTTGAGTGCTGCATTCCCTGTCCGATATTTTTATCTGTCTTTTCTAGGCTATTGTTTTTTTTTGTATTATATTTACTCGAGCATATTTGTGTTTTACTTATATTGCCTATTGATGCTGCCTTGTTGGTTAGAGATTAGATCATGGCATGGATTTCTTTATTTACACTGTCCTGTTTTAATGGGATGACAGTAGGGTAAGTGTGAGGTTTGGTGCACCCTAGAACCGGTTTGAACCCCCAGTGGCCTACTTTGCCACTGACCGTTCCAAGGCGGTAGCCCTATTGTCAACCCTTTTGTGTTTGTGATGTCGTTTGCTTTTATTATTATTTTTGCCTTCTTGTTTGTCTGTTTGCGTGTTTGTTTCTGTGTTTTGTGGTTGACTGTCCTCCTTGAATGTTATTTTACATGTCCGATATTTTTATATTTCTTCAATAACATCCGCCTGGGTATCTTGTGAAAGACTCAACATGAAAATCTCTTTCATAGCAAAATAAAAACAAATCTGCGACAAGTGGTTCACAGTTCGTACCCATAGGGATACCAACAATTTGTCTATAAACGGTAGTTCCATACCTGACGGAAATAGTATCTAATAGGAAGATGAGTGCTTCGCAAACTTCATAGCAAGTTCACATAGTATACTTTTCTAGACTGCCGTAGGTAAAAAACGCTTTAATATTATTACATGCCAAACATGCAGTATTTTCTCTAGCGAATGTCTTTTGAATAATAGACATTAGCTTGTCTATAATAAGGTGATGTGGTAAGGTTGTATACAATGTAGAGAAGTCATAAGTGCTTATTGATGAAACTTGACCTTTATTGAAAATTTTATCAAGAACGTCTCCTGGATTTTTTATAGACCAAAATGAATTAATCCCAGAGTTTTCATAAGTTTTATCACAATATTATTTAACGTGATCTTTAACGGCAGTAAGACAAGGAGTTAAAAGTTTTGAGATATTTGTTGTGGTGCAGGCACTAGAATTCGAAATAAAGCGAGCCTTAAGCCCATTATGCATTGATGCTCTTAAAAATAAAATTAAAAATAAATCTTATAAGTATCCTCAATGCATTGCAACACGAAATAATAAGCTTGCTGCGTTTGACAATATATGTAATGAACTCAAACGCATAAATGAATTAGTTTTTTTGTTGTTCTTATCAGCCA
>JAWPHD010013828.1:0-65499 GCA_037043455.1 Cyrtodaria siliqua | reverse complement strand
GTCCAATTGGTATCTTGCTCGGTTGTTGTTATTGATTAAATTTGGTCCTGTTGTCATTGAGTTTTGTTGTTGTTGTCCAACTGGTATCTTGCTCGGTTGTTGTTATTGATTATTAAATTTGGTCCTGTTGGAATTGTGTTTTGTTGTTGTCCAATTGGTATCTCCCTGGTTGCTAACATTTAAGTTAAAATAGGTCCTGTTGTAATTGTGGTTTTGTTGTTGTTGTCCAACTGGTATCTTGCTCGGTTGTTGTTATTGATTATTAATTTGGTCCTGTTGGAATTGTGTTTTGTTGTTGTCAGTTGGTATCTTCCCTGGTTGCTAACAATTAAGGTAAAATAGGTCTGTTGTCATTGTGTTTTGTTGTTGTTGTCCAATTGGTATCTTGCTCGGTTGTTGTTATTGATTAAATTTGTCCTTTGTAATTGTGTTTTGTTGTTGTTGGTCCAACTGGTATCTTGCTCGGTTGTTGTTATTGATTATTACATTTGGTCCTGTTGAATTGTGTTTGTTGTTGTCCAGTGGTATCTTCCCTGGTTGCTAACATTTAAGTTAAAATAGGTCCTGTTGTCATTGTGTTTTGTTGTTGTTGTCCAATTGGTATCTTGCTCGGTTGTTGTTATAGATTAAATTTGGTCCTGTTGTCATTGTGTTTTGTTGTTGTTGTCCAACTGGTATCTTGCTCGGTTGTTTTTATTGATTATTAAATTTGGTCCTGTTGGAATTGTGTTTTGTTGTTGTCCAATTGGTATCTTCCCTGGTTGCTAACATTTAAGTTAAAATAGGTCCTGTTGGAATTGTGTTTTGTTATTGTTGTCCAATTGGTATCTTGCCTGGTTGTTGTTATTGATTAAATTTGGTCCTGTTGTCAATTGTATTTTGTTGTTGTTGTTCAATTGGTATCTTGCTCGGTTGTTGTCGTTGATTAAATTTGGTCCTGTTGTCATTGTGTTTTGTTGTTGTTGTCCAATTGGTATTTTGCTCGGTTGTTGTTATTGATTAAATTTGGTCCTGTTGTCATTGTGTTTTGTTGTTGTTGTCAAATTGGTATCTTCCTCGGTTGTTGTTATTGATTAAATTTGGTCCTGTTGTCATTGTGTTTTGTTGTTGTTGTCCAATTGGTATCTTGCCTGGTTGTTGTCGTTTAAGTTAAAAAAGGTCCTGTTGGAATTGTGTTTTGTTGTTTTTGATCGATTGGTATCTTGTCAGGTTGTTGTTGTCAATTAAGTTAAAATAGGTCTTGTTGTCATTGTGTTTTGTTGTTATTGTCTAATTGGTATCTTGCCTGGTTGTTGTCGTTTAAGTTTAAATAGGTCCTGTTTGTCATTGTGTTTGTTGTTGTTGTTGTCCAATTGGTATCTTGCTCGGTTGTTGTTATTGATTAAATTGGTCCTGTTGTCATTGTGTTTTGTTGTTGTTGTCCAATTGGTATCTTGCTCGGTTGTTGTTATTGATTAAATTGGTCCTGTTCTCATTGTGTTTTGTTGTTGTTGTCCAATTGGTATCTTGCTCGGTTGTTGTTATTGATTAAATTTGGTCCAGTTGTCATTGTGTTTTGTTGTAGTCCAATGGTATCTTGCTCCGTTGTTGTTATTGATTAAATTTGGTCCTGTTGTCATTGTGTTTTGTTGTTGTCCAATTGGTATCTTGCTCGTTGTTGTTATTGATTAAATTTGGTCCTGTTGTCATTGTGTTTTGTTGTTGTTGTCCAATTGGTATCTTGCTGGTTGTTGTCGTTTCAGTTAAAGTAGGTACTGTTCGAATTATGTTTTGGTATTATTGTCCAATTGGTATCTGCCTGGTTGTTGTCGTTTAAGTTAAAATAGGTCCTGTTGGAATTGTGTTTTGTTGTTTTTGATCGATTGGTATCTTGCCTGGTTGTTGTCGTTTAAGTTAAAATATGTCCTGTTGGAATTGTGTTTTGTTTTGTTCAATTGGTATCATGCTCGGTTGTTGTTTTTGATTAAATTGGGTCCTGTTGACATTGTGTTTTGTTGTTGTTGTCTAATTTGTATCTTGCTGGTTGTTGTCGTTTAGGTTAATATAGGTCCTGTTGTCATTGTGTTTTGTTGTTGTTGTCCAATTGGTATCTTGCCTGGTGGTTGTCGTTTAAGTTAAAATATATCCTGTTGTCATTGTGTTTTGTTTTTGTTCAATTGGTATCTTGCTCGGTTGTTGTTATTGATTAAATTTGGTCCTGTTGTCATTGTGTTTTGTTGTTGTTGTCCAACTGGTATCATGCTCGGTTGGTTGTTATTGATTAAATTTGGTCCTCTTGTCATTGTCTTTTGTTGTTGTTGTCCAACTGGTATCTTGCTCGGTTGTTGTTATTGATTAAATTTGGTCCTCTTGTCATTGTGTTTTGTTGTAGTCCAATTGGTATCTTGCTCCGTTGTTGTTATTGATTAAATTTGGGTTCTGTGTCATTGTGTTTTGTTGTTGTTGTCCAACTGGTATCTTGCTCGGTTGTTGTTGTTGGTTATTAAATTTGGTCCTGTTGGAATTGTGTTTTTGTTGTTGTTGTCCAACTGGTATCTTGCTCGGTTGTTGTTTTGATTAAATTTGGTCCTGTTGTCATTGTGTTTTATTGTATTGTCCATTTGATATCTTGCTTGGTTGTTATCGTTTAAGTTAAAATAGGTCCTGTTGTCATTGTGTTTTGTTTTTGTTGTCCAATTGGTATCTTGCTCGGTTGTTATTATTGATTAAATTTGGTCCTCTTGTCATTGTCTTTTGTTGTTGTTGTCCAACTGGTATCTTGCTCGGTTGTTGTTTTTGATTAAATTTGGTCCAGTTGTCATTGTGTTTTGTTGTAGTCCAATTGGTATCTTGCTCCGTTGTTGTTATTGATTAAATTTGGTCCTGTTGTCATTGTATTTTGTTGTTGTTGTCCAATTGGTATCTTGCTCGGTTGTTGTTATTGATTACATTTGGTCCAGTTGTCATTGTGTTTTGTTGTTGCTGTCCAACTGGTATCTCGCTCGGTTGTTGTTATTGATTATTAAATTTGGTCCTGTTGGAATTGTGTTTTGTTGTTGTCCAAATGGTATCTTTCCTGGTTGCTAACATTTAAGTTAAAATAGGTCTTGTTGGTATTGTGTTAGTTGTTGTTATACAATTTGTGTCTTGCTTGGTTGTTGTCATTTAAGTTAAAATTGGTCCTGTTGGCATTGTGTTTTGTTGTTGTCCAATTGGTTTCTTCCCTGGTTGCTAACATTTAAGTTTAAATAGGTCCTATTGTCATTGAGTTTTGTTGTTGTTGTCCAATTGGTATCTTGCTCGGTTGTTGTTATTGATTAAATTTGGTCCTGTTGTCATTGTGTTTTGTTGTTGTTGTCCAATTGGTATCTTGCCTGGTTGTTGTCGTTTCAGTTAAAGTAGGTCCTGTTCGAATTGTGTTTTGGTATTATTGTCCAGTTGGTATCTTGCCTGGTTGTTGTCGTTTAAGTTAAAATAGGTCCTGTTCGAATTGTGTTTTGGTATTATTGTCCAGTTGGTATCTTGCCTGGTTGTTGTCGTTTTAGTTAAAGTAGGTCCTGTTGGAATTGTGTTTTGTTTTTGTTCAGTTGGTATCTTGCTGTGTTGTTGTTATTGATTATATTTGGTCCTGTTGTCATTGTGTTTTGTTGTAGTCCAATTGGTATCTTGCTCCGTTGTTGTTATTGATTAAATTTGGTCCTGTTGTCATTGTGTTTTGTTGTAGTCCAATTGGTATCTTGCTCCGTTGTTGTTATTGATTAAATTTGGTCCTGTTGTCATTGTGTTTTGTTGTATTGTCCAATTGGTATCTTGCCTGGTTGTTGTCGTTTAAGTTAAAATAGGTCCTGTTGGAATTGTGTTTTGTTTTTGTTCAGTTGGTATCTTGCTGGGTTGTTGTTATTGATTAAATTTGGTCCTGTTGTCATTGTGTTTTGTTGTAGTCCAATTGGTATCTTGCTCCGTTGTTGTAATTGATTAAATTTGGTCCTGTTGTCATTGTGTTTTGTTGTTGTCCAATTGGTATCTTGCTCGGTTGTTGTTATTGATTAAATTTGGTCCTGTTGTCATTGTGTTTTGTTGTTGTTGTCCAATTGGTATCTTGCCTGGTTGTTGTCGTTTAAGTTAAAATAGGTCCTGTTGTCATTGTGTTTTGTTGTTGTTGTCCAATTGGTATCTTTCTTGGTTGTTGTTATTGATTAAATTTGGTCGTGTTGTCATTGTGTTTTGTTGTAGTCCAATTGATATCTTGCTCCGTTGTTGTTATTAATTAAATTTGGTCCTGTTGTCATTGTGTTTTGTTGTTGTTGTCCAATTGGTATCTTGCTCGGTTGTTGTTATTGATTAAATTTGGTCCTGTTGTCATTGTGTTTTGTTGTTGTTGTCCAACTGGTATCTTGCTCGGTTGTTGTTATTATCAAATTTGGTCGTGTTGGAATTGTGTTTTGTTGTTGTTGTCCAATTGGTATCTTGCCTGGTTGTTGTCGTTTAAGTTAAAATAGGTCCTGTTGTCATTGTGTTTTGTTGTTGTTGTCCAATTGGTATCTTGCTCGGTTGTTGTTATTGATTAAATGTGTCCTTTGTAATTGTGTTTTGTTGTTGTTGTCCAACTGGTATCTTGCTCGGTTGTTGTTATTGATTATTACATTTGGTCCTGTTGGAATTGTGTTTTGTTGTTGTCCAGTTGGTATCTTCCCTGGTTGCTAACATTTAAGTTAAAATAGGTCCTGTTGTCATTGTGTTTTGTTGTTGTTGTCCAATTGGTATCTTGCTCGGTTGTTGTTATTGATTAAATTTGGTCCTGTTGTCATTGTGTTTTGTTGTTGTTGTTGTCCAACTGGTATCTTGCTCGGTTGTTGTTATTGATTATTAAATTTGGTCCTGTTGGAATTGTGTTTTGTTGTTGTCCAATTGGTATCTTCCCTGGTTGCTAACATTTAAGTTAAAATAGGTCCTGTTGTAATTGTGTTTTGTTGTTGTTGTCCAACTGGTATCTTGCTCGGTTGTTGTTATTGATTATTAAATTTGGTCCTGTTGGAATTGTGTTTTGTTGTTGTCCAGTTGGTATCTTCCCTGGTTGCTAACAATTAAGGTAAAATAGGTCCTGTTGTCATTGTGTTTTGTTGTTGTTGTCCAATTGGTATCTTGCTTGGTTGTTGTTATTGATTAAATTTGTCCTTTGTAATTGTGTTTTGTTGTTGTTGTCCAACTGGTATCTTGCTCGGTTGTTGTTATTGATTATTACATTTGGTCCTGTTGGAATTGTGTTTTGTTGTTGTCCAGTTGGTATCTTCCCTGGTTGCTAACATTTAAGTTAAAATAGGTCCTGTTGTCATTGTGTTTTGTTGTTGTTGTCCAATTGGTATCTTGCTCGGTTGTTGTTATTGATTAAATTTGGTCCTGTTGTCATTGTGTTTTGTTGTTGTTGTCCAACTGGTATCTTGCTCGGTTGTTTTTATTGATTATTAAATTTGGTCCTGTTGGAATTGTGTTTTGTTGTTGTCCAATTGGTATCTTCCCTGGTTGCTAACATTTAAGTTAAAATAGGTCCTGTTGGAATTGTGTTTTGTTATTGTTGTCCAATTGGTATCTTGCCTGGTTGTTGTTATTGATTAAATTTGGTCCTGTTGTCAATTGTATTTTGTTGTTGTTGTTCAATTGGTATCTTGCTCGGTTGTTGTCGTTGATTAAATTTGGTCCTGTTTTCATTGTGTTTTGTTGTTGTTGTCCAATTGGTATTTTGCTCGGTTGTTGTTATTGATTAAATTTGGTCCTGTTGTCATTGTGTTTTGTTGTTGTTGTCAAATTGGTATCTTCCTCGGTTGTTGTTATTGATTAAATTTGGTCCTGTTGTCATTGTGTTTTGTTGTTGTTGTCCAATTGGTATCTTGCCTGGTTGTTGTCGTTTAAGTTAAAAAAGGTCCTGTTGGAATTGTGTTTTGTTGTTTTTGATCGATTGGTATCTTGTCAGGTTGTTGTTGTCAATTAAGTTAAAATAGGTCTTGTTGTCATTGTGTTTTGTTGTTATTGTCTAATTGGTATCTTGCCTGGTTGTTGTCGTTTAAGTTTAAATAGGTCCTGTTGTCATTGTGTTTTGTTGTTGTTGTTGTCCAATTGGTATCTTGCTCGGTTGTTGTTATTGATTAAATTTGGTCCTGTTGTCATTGTGTTTTGTTGTTGTTGTCCAATTGGTATCTTGCTCGGTTGTTGTTATTGATTAAATTTGGTCCTGTTCTCATTGTGTTTTGTTGTTGTTGTCCAATTGGTATCTTGCTCGGTTGTTGTTATTGATTAAATTTGGTCCAGTTGTCATTGTGTTTTGTTGTAGTCCAATTGGTATCTTGCTCCGTTGTTGTTATTGATTAAATTTGGTCCTGTTGTCATTGTGTTTTGTTGTTGTCCAATTGGTATCTTGCTCGGTTGTTGTTATTGATTAAATTTGGTCCTGTTGTCATTGTGTTTTGTTGTTGTTGTCCAATTGGTATCTTGCCTGGTTGTTGTCGTTTCAGTTAAAGTAGGTACTGTTCGAATTATGTTTTGGTATTATTGTCCAATTGGTATCTTGCCTGGTTGTTGTCGTTTAAGTTAAAATAGGTCCTGTTGGAATTGTGTTTTGTTGTTTTTGATCGATTGGTATCTTGCCTGGTTGTTGTCGTTTAAGTTAAAATATGTCCTGTTGGAATTGTGTTTTGTTTTTGTTCAATTGGTATCATGCTCGGTTGTTGTTTTTGATTAAATTTGGTCCTGTTGACATTGTGTTTTGTTGTTGTTGTCTAATTTGTATCTTGCCTGGTTGTTGTCGTTTAGGTTAATATAGGTCCTGTTGTCATTGTGTTTTGTTGTTGTTGTCCAATTGGTATCTTGCCTGGTGGTTGTCGTTTAAGTTAAAATATATCCTGTTGTCATTGTGTTTTGTTTTTGTTCAATTGGTATCTTGCTCGGTTGTTGTTATTGATTAAATTTGGTCCTGTTGTCATTGTGTTTTGTTGTTGTTGTCCAACTGGTATCATGCTCGGTTGTTGTTATTGATTAAATTTGGTCCTCTTGTCATTGTCTTTTGTTGTTGTTGTCCAACTGGTATCTTGCTCGGTTGTTGTTATTGATTAAATTTGGTCCTCTTGTCATTGTGTTTTGTTGTAGTCCAATTGGTATCTTGCTCCGTTGTTGTTATTGATTAAATTTGGTTCTGTTGTCATTGTGTTTTGTTGTTGTTGTCCAACTGGTATCTTGCTCGGTTGTTGTTGTTGGTTATTAAATTTGGTCCTGTTGGAATTGTGTTTTGTTGTTGTTGTCCAACTGGTATCTTGCTCGGTTGTTGTTTTTGATTAAATTTGGTCCTGTTGTCATTGTGTTTTATTGTATTGTCCATTTGATATCTTGCTTGGTTGTTATCGTTTAAGTTAAAATAGGTCCTGTTGTCATTGTGTTTTGTTTTTGTTGTCCAATTGGTATCTTGCTCGGTTGTTATTATTGATTAAATTTGGTCCTCTTGTCATTGTCTTTTGTTGTTGTTGTCCAACTGGTATCTTGCTCGGTTGTTGTTTTTGATTAAATTTGGTCCAGTTGTCATTGTGTTTTGTTGTAGTCCAATTGGTATCTTGCTCCGTTGTTGTTATTGATTAAATTTGGTCCTGTTGTCATTGTATTTTGTTGTTGTTGTCCAATTGGTATCTTGCTCGGTTGTTGTTATTGATTACATTTGGTCCAGTTGTCATTGTGTTTTGTTGTTGCTGTCCAACTGGTATCTCGCTCGGTTGTTGTTATTGATTATTAAATTTGGTCCTGTTGGAATTGTGTTTTGTTGTTGTCCAAATGGTATCTTTCCTGGTTGCTAACATTTAAGTTAAAATAGGTCTTGTTGGTATTGTGTTAGTTGTTGTTATACAATTTGTGTCTTGCTTGGTTGTTGTCATTTAAGTTAAAATTGGTCCTGTTGGCATTGTGTTTTGTTGTTGTCCAATTGGTTTCTTCCCTGGTTGCTAACATTTAAGTTTAAATAGGTCCTATTGTCATTGTGTTTTGTTGTTGTTGTCCAATTGGTATCTTGCTCGGTTGTTGTTATTGATTAAATTTGGTCCTGTTGTCATTGTGTTTTGTTGTTGTTGTCCAATTGGTATCTTGCCTGGTTGTTGTCGTTTCAGTTAAAGTAGGTCCTGTTCGAATTGTGTTTTGTTATTATTGTCCAGTTGGTATCTTGCCTGGTTGTTGTCGTTTAAGTTAAAATAGGTCCTGTTCGAATTGTGTTTTGGTATTATTGTCCAGTTGGTATCTTGCCTGGTTGTTGTCGTTTTAGTTAAAGTAGGTCCTGTTGGAATTGTGTTTTGTTTTTGTTCAGTTGGTATCTTGCTGTGTTGTTGTTATTGATTATATTTGGTCCTGTTGTCATTGTGTTTTGTTGTAGTCCAATTGGTATCTTGCTCCGTTGTTGTTATTGATTAAATTTGGTCCTGTTGTCATTGTGTTTTGTTGTAGTCCAATTGGTATCTTGCTCCGTTGTTGTTATTGATTAAATTTGGTCCTGTTGTCATTGTGTTTTGTTGTATTGTCCAATTGGTATCTTGCCTGGTTGTTGTCGTTTAAGTTAAAATAGGTCCTGTTGGAATTGTGTTTTGTTTTTGTTCAGTTGGTATCTTGCTGGGTTGTTGTTATTGATTAAATTTGGTCCTGTTGTCATTGTGTTTTGTTGTAGTCCAATTGGTATCTTGCTCCGTTGTTGTTATTGATTAAATTTGGTCCTGTTGTCATTGTGTTTTGTTGTTGTTGTCCAATTGGTATCTTGCCTGGTTGTTGTCGTTTAAGTTAAAATAGGTCCTGTTGTCATTGTGTTTTGTTGTTGTTGTCCAATTGGTATCTTTCTTGGTTGTTGTTATTGATTAAATTTGGTCGTGTTGTCATTGTGTTTTGTTGTAGTCCAATTGATATCTTGCTCCGTTGTTGTTATTAATTAAATTTGGTCCTGTTGTCATTGTGTTTTGTTGTTGTTGTCCAATTGGTATCTTGCTCGGTTGTTGTTATTGATTAAATTTGGTCCTGTTGTCATTGTGTTTTGTTGTTGTTGTCCAACTGGTATCTTGCTCGGTTGTTGTTATTATCAAATTTGGTCGTGTTGGAATTGTGTTTTGTTTTTGTTCAGTTGGTATCTTCTCTGGTTGCTAACATTTAAGTTAAAATAGGTCCTGTTGGAATTGTGTTTGTTGTTGTTGTGCAATTGGTATCTTGCCTGGTTGTTGTCGTTTAAGTTAAAATAGGTCCTGTTGGAATTGTGTTTTGTTATTGTTGTCCAATTGGTATCTTGCCTGGTTGTTGTCGTTTCAGTTAAAATAGGTCCTGTTGGAATTGTGTTTTGGTGTTATTGTCCAGTTGGTATCTTGCCTGGTTGTTGTCGTTTAAGTTAAAATAGGTCCTGGTGGAATTGTGTTTTGTTTTTGTTCAACTGGTATCTTGCTCGGTTGTTGTTTTTGATTAAATTTAGTCCTGTTGTCATTGTGTTTTGTTGTTTTGTTCAATTGGTATTTTGCTCGGTTGTTGTTGTTTTTGATTACATTTGGTCCTGTTGTCATTGTGTTTTGTTGTTTTTGATCGATTGGTAACTTGCCTGGTTGTTGTCGTTTCAGTTAAAATAGGTCCTGTTGGAATTGTGTTTTGGTGTTATTGTCCAGTTGGTATCTTGCCTGGTTGTTGTCGTTTAAGTTAAAATAGGTCCTGGTGGAATTGTGTTTTGTTGTTGTTGTCCAATTGGTATCTTGCCTGGTTGTTTTCGTTTAAGTTAAAATATGTCCTGTTGTCATTGTGTTTTGTTTTGGTTCAATTGGTATCTTGCTCGGTTGTTGTTTTTGATTAAATTTGGTCCTGATGTCATTGTGTTTTGTTGTTTTGTCCAATTGGTATCTTGCCTGGTTGTTGTCGTTTAAGTTAAAATAGGTCCTGTTGTCATTGTGTTTTGTTGTTGTTGTCCAATTGGTATCTTGCTCGGTTGTTGTTATTGATTAAATTTGGTCCTGTTGTCATTGTGTTTTGTTGTAGTCCAAATGGTATCTTGCTCCGTTGTCGTTATTGATTAAATTTGGTCCTGTTGTCATTGTGTTTTGTTGTTGTTGTCCAATTGGTATCTTGCCTGGTTGTTGTCGTTTAAGTTAAAATATGTCCTGTTGGAATTGTGTTTTGTTTTTGTTCAATTGGTATCTTCTCTGGTTGCTAACATTTAATTTAAAATAGGTCCTGTTGGAATTGTGTTTGTTGTTGTTGTGCAATTGGTATCTTGCCTGGTCGTTGTCGTTTAAGTTAAAATAGGTCCTGTTGGAATTGTGTTTTGTTATTGTTGTCCAGTTGGTATCTTGCCTGGTTGTTGTCGTTTCAGTTAAAATAGATCCTGTTGGAATTGTGTTTTGGTGTTATTGTCCAATTGGTATCTTGCCTTTTTGTTGTCGTTTAAGTTAAAATAGGTCAAATGGAATTGTGTTTTGTTTTTGTTCAATTGGTATCTTGCTCGGTTGTTGTTTTTGATTAAATTTGGTCCTGTTGTCATTGTGTTTTATTGTTGTTGTCTAATTGGTATCTTGCCTGGTTGTTGTCGTTTAAGTTAAAATAGGTCATGTTGGAATTGTGTTTTGTTGTTTTTGATCGATTGGTATCATGTCAGGTTGTTGTTGTCAATTAAGTTAAAATAGGTCCTGTTGTCATTGTGTTTTGTTGTTGTTGTCCAATTGGTATCTTGCTTGGTTGTTGTTATTGATTAAATTTGGTCGTGTTGTTATTGTGTTTTGTTGTAGTCCAATTGGTATCTTGCTCCGTTTTTGTTATTGATTAAATTTGGTCCTGTTGTCATTGTGTTTTGTTGTTGTTGTCCAATTGGTATCTTGCTCGGTTGTTGTTATTGATTAAGTTTGGTCCTGTTGTCATTGTGTTTTGTTGTTGTTGTCCAACTGGTATCTTGCTCGGTTGTTGTTATTATCAAATTTGGTCCTGTTGGAATTGTGTTTTGTTTTTGTTCAGTTGGTATCTTCTCTGGTTGCTAACATTTAAGTTAAAATAGGTCCTGTTGGAATTGTGTTTGTTATTGTTGTCCAATTGGTATCTTGCCTGGTTGTTGTCGTTTAAGTTAAAATAGGTCCTGTTGGAATTGTGTTTTGGTGTTATTGTCCAGTTTGTATATTGCCTGGTTGTTGTCGTTTAAGTTAAAATAGGTCCTGGTGGAATTGTGTTTTGTTTTTGTTCAACTGGTATCTTGCTCGGTTGTTGTTTTTGATTAAATTTAGTCCTGTTGTCATTGTGTTTTGTTGTTTTGTTCAATTGGTATCTTGCTCGGTTGTTGTTGTTTTTGATTAAATTTGGTCCTGTTGTCGTTGTGTTTTGTTGTTTTTGATCGATTGGTAACTTGCCTGGTTGTTGTCGTTTCAGTTAAAATAGGTCCTGTTGGAATTGTGTTTTGTTGTTATTGTCCAGTTGGTATCTTGCCTGGTTGTTGTCGTTTAAGTTAAAATAGGTCCTGGTGGAATTGTGTTTTGTTTTTGTTCAACTGGTATCTTGCTCGGTTGTTGTTTTTGATTAAATTTGGTCCTGTTGTCATTGTGTTTTGTTGTTTTTGATCGATTGGTAACTTGCCTGGTTGTTGTCGTTTCAGTTAAAATAGGTCCTGAATTGTGTTTTGGTGTTATTGTCCAGTTGGTATCTTGCCTGGTTGTTGTCGTTTAAGTTAAAATAGGTCCTGTTGGAATTGTGTTTTATTGTTGTTGTCCAATTGGTATCTTGCCTGGTTGTTGTCGTTTAAGTTAAAATAGGTCCTGTTGGAATTGTGTTTTGTTGTTGTTGTCCAATTGGTATCTTGCCTGGTTGTTGTCGTTTAAGTTAAAATAGGTCAAATGGAATTGTGTTTTGTTTTTGTTCAATTGGTATCTTGCTCGGTTGTTGTTTTTGATTAAATTTGGTCCTGTTGTCATTGTGTTTTGTTGTTTTGTTCAATTGGTATCTTGCTCGGTTGTTGTTGTTTTTGATTAAATTTGGTCTTGTTGTCATTGTGTTTTGTTGTTTTTGATCGATTGGTAACTTGCCTGGTTGTTGTCGTTTCAGTTAAAATAGGTCCTGTTGGAATTGTGTTTATTGTTGTTGTCCAATTGGTATCTTGCCTGGTTGTTGTCGCTTATGTTAAAATATGTCCTGTTGTCATTGTGTTTTGTTTTTGTTCAATTGGTATCTTGCTCGGTTGTTGTTTTTGATTAAATTTGGTCCTGATGTCATTGTGTTTTGTTGTATTGTTCAATTGGTATCTTGCCTGGTTGTTGTCGTTTAAGTTAAAATAGGTCCTGTTGTCATTGTGTTTTGTTGTTGTTGTCCAATTGGTATCTTGCTCGGTTGTTGTTATTGATTAAACTTGGTCCCGTTGTCATTGTGTTTTGTTGTTGTTGTCGAATTGGTATCTTCCTCGGTTGTTGTTATTGATTAAATTTGGTCCTGTTGTCATTGTGTTTTGTTGTTGTTGTCCAATTGGTATCTTGCCTGGTTGTTGTCGTTTCAGTTAAAGTAGGTCCTGTTCGAATTGTGTTTTGGTATTTTTGTCCAAGTGGTATCTTGCCTGGTTGTTATCGTTTTAGATAAAATAGGTCCTGTTGGATTTGTATTTTGTTTTTGTTCAATTGGTATCTTGTTGGGTTGTTGTTTTTGATTACATTTGGTCCAGTTCTCATTTTGTTTTGTTGTTGTTGTTTAATTGATATCTTGCTCGGTTGTTGTTGTTGATTAAATTTGGTCTTATTGTGTTTTGTTGTTTTTGATCGATTGGTATCTTGTCAGGTTGTTGTTGTCAATTAAGTTAAAATAGGTCCTGTTGGAATGGTGTTTTATTGTTGTTGTCCAATTGGTATCTTGCCTGGTTGTTGTGGTTTAAGTTAAAATATGTCCTGTTGGAATTGTGTTTTGTTTTTGTTCAATTGGTATCTTGCTCGGTTGTTGTTTTTGATTAAATTTGGTCCTGTTGACATTGTGTTTTGTTGTTGTTGTCTATTTGGTATCTTGCCTGGTTGTTGTCGTTAAAGTTAAAATAGGTCCTGTTGTCATTGTGTTTTGTTGTTGTTGTCCAATTGGTATCTTGCCTGGTTGTTGTCGTTTAAGTTAAAATATGTCCTGTTGTCATTGTGTTTTATTTTTGTTCAATTGGTATCTTGCTCGGTTGTTGTTATTGATTAAATTTGGTCCTGTTGTCATTGTGTTTTGTTGTTGTTGTCCAACTGGTATCTTGCTCGGTTGTTGTTATTGATTAAATTTGGTCCTGTTGTCATTGTGTTTTGTTGTTGTTGTCGAATTGGTATCTTCCGCGGTTGTTGTTATTGAATAAATTTGGTCCTGTTGTCATTGTGTTTTGTTGTTGTTGTCCAATTGGTATCTTGCCTTGTTGTTGTCGTTTCAGTTAAAGTAGGTCCTGTTCGAATTGTGTTTTGGTATTATTGTCCAATTGGTATCTTGCCTGGTTGTTGTCGTTTAAGTTAAAATAGGTCCTGTTGTGAGTGGGTTTTGTTGTTTTTGATCGATTGGTATCATGTCAGGTTGTTGTTGTCAATCAAGTTAAAATATGTCCTGTTGGAATTGTGTTTTATTGTTGTTGTCCAATTGGTAACTTGCCTGGTTGTTGTCGTTTAAGTTAAAATATGTCCTGTTGGAATTGTGTTTTGTTTTTGTTCAGTTGGTATCTTGCTCGGTTGTTGTTTTTGATTAAATTTGGTCCTGTTGTCATTGTGTTTTGTTGTTGTTGTCCAATTGGTATCTTGCTCGGTGGTTGTTATTGATTAAATTTGGTCCTGTTGTCATTGTGTTTTGTTGTAGTCCAATTGGTATCTTGCTCCGTTGTTGTTATTGTTTAAATTTGGTCCTGTTGTCATTGTGTTTTGTTGTTGTCCAATTGGTATCTTGCTCGGTTGTTGTTATTGATTAAATTTGGTCCTGTTGCCATTGTGTTTTGTTGTTGTTGTCCAATTGGTATCTTGCCTGGTTGTTGTCGTTTAAGTTAAAATAGGTCCTGTTGTCATTGTGTTTTGTTGTTGTTGTCCAATTGGTATCTTGCTTGGTTGTTGTTATTGATTAAATTTGGTCCTGTTGTCATTGTGTTTTGTTGTAGTCCAATTGGTATCTTGCTCCGTTGTTGTTATTGATTAAATTTGGTCCTGTTGTCATTGTGTTTTGTTGTTGTTGTCCAATTGGTATCTTGCTCGGTTGTTGTTATTGATTAAATTTGGTCCTGTTGGAATTGTGTATTGTTTTTGTTCAATTGGTATCTTCTCTGGATGCTAACATTTAAGTTAAAATAGGTCCTGTTGGAATTGTGTTTGTTGTTGTTGTGCAATTGGTATCTTGCCTGGTTGTTGTCGTTTAAGTTAAAATAGGTCCTGTTGGAATTCTGTTTTGTTGTTGTTGTCCAGTTGGTATCTTGCCTGGTTGTTGTCGTTTAAGTTAAAATTGGTCCTGTTGGAATTGTGTTTTGGTGTTATTGTCCAGTTGGTATCTTGCCTGGTTGTTGTCGTTTAAGTTAAAATAGGTCCTGGTGGAATTGTGTTTTGTTTTTGTTTAATTGGTGTCTTGCTCGGTTGTTGTTTTTGATTAAATTTGGTCCTGTTGTCATTGTGTTTTGTTGTTTTGTTCAATTGGTATCTTGCTCGGTTGTTGTTGTTTTTGATTAAATTTGGTCTTGTTGTCATTGTGTTTTGTTGTTTTTGATCGATTGGTAACTTGCCTGGTTGTTGTCGTTTCAGTTAAAATAGGTCCTGTTGGAATTGTGTTTTGGTATTATTGTCCAAGTGGTATCTTGCCTGGTTGTTGTCGTTTAAGTTAAAATAGGTCCTGTTGGAATTGTGTTTTGTTGTTGTCCAATTGGTATCTTGCCTGGTTGTTGTCGTTTAAGTTAAAATATGTCCTGTTGTCATTGTGTTTTGTTTTTGTTCAATTGGTATCTTGCTCGGTTATTGTTTTTGATTAAATTTGGACCTGATGTCATTGTGTTTTGTTGTATTGTCCAATTGGTATCTTGCCTGGTTGTTGTCGTTTAAGTTAAAATAGGTCCTGTTGGAATTGTGTTTTGTTGTTGTTGTCCAATTGGTATCTTGCCTGGTTGTTGTCGTTTAAGTTAAAATATGTCCTGTTGTCATTGTGTTTTGTTTTTGTTCAATTGGTATCTTGCCTGGTTGTTGTCGTTTAAGTTAAAATAGCTCCTGTTGGAATTGTGTTTTGTTGTTGTTGTCCAATTGGTATCTTGCCTGGTTGTTGTCGTTTAAGTTAAAATATGTCCTGTTGTCATTGTGTTTTGTTTTTGTTCAATTGGTATCTTGCCTGGTTGTTGTCGTTTAAGTTAAAATAGGTCCTGTTGGAATTGTGTTTTGTTGTTGTTGTCCAATTGGTATCTTGCCTGGTTGTTGTCGTTTAAGTTAAAATATGTCCTGTTGTCATTGTGTTTTGTTTTTGTTCAATTGGTATCTTGCTCGGTTGTTGGTTTTGATTAAATTTGGACCTGATGTCATTGTGTTTTGTTGTATTGTCCAATTGGTATCTTGCCTGGTTGTTGTCGTTTAAGTTAAAATAGGTCCTGTTGTCATTGTGTTTTGTTGTTGTTGTCCAATTGGTATCTTGCTCGGTTGTTGTTATTGATTAAATTTGGTCCCGTTGTCATTGTGTTTTGTTGTTGTTGTCGAATTGGTATCTTCCTCGGTTGTTGTTATTGATTCAATTTGGTCCTGTTGTCATTGTGTTTTGTTGTTGTTGTCCAATTGGTATCTTGCCTGGTTGTTGTCGTTTCAGTTAAAGTAGGTCCTGTTCAAATTGTGTTTTGGTATTATTGTCCAAGTGGTATCTTGCCTGGTTGTTGTCGTTTTACATAAAATAGGTCCTGTTGGATTTGTATTTTGTTTTTGTCCAATTGGTATCTTGTTGGGTTGTTGTTTTTGATTACATTTGGTCCTGTTGTCATTGTGTTTTGTTGTTGTTGTTTAATTGGTATCTTGCTCGGTTGTTGTTGTTGATTAAATTTGGTCTTATTGTGTTTTGTTGTTTTTGATCGATTGGTATCTTGTCAGGTTGTTGTTGTCAATTAAGTTAAAATGTGTCCTGTTGGACTTGTATTGTTGTTTTTGATCGATTGGTATCATGTCAGGTTGTTGTCAATTAAGTTAAAATAGGTCCTGTTGGAATTGTGTTTTATTGTTGTTGTCCAATTGGTATCTTGCCTGGTTGTTGTCGTTTAAGTTAAAATATGTCCTGTTGGAATTGTGTTTTGTTTTTGTTCAGTTGGTATCTTGCTCGGTTGTTGTTTTTGATTAAATTTGGTCCTGTTGTCATTGTGTTTTCTTGTTGTCTAATTGGTATCTTGCCTAGTTGTTGTCGTTTAAGTTAAAATAGGTCCTGTTGGAATTGTGTTTTGTTTTTGTTCAATTGGTATCTTGCTCGGTTGTTGTTTTTGATTTAATTTGGTCCTGTTGACATTGTGTTTTGTTGTTGTCGTCTAATTGGTATCTTGCCTGGTTGTTGTCGTTTAAGTTAAAATAGGTCCTGTTGTCATTGTGTTTTGTTGTTGTTGTCCAATTGGTATCTTGCCTGGTTGTTGTTATTGATTAAATTTGGTCCTGTTATCATTGTGTTTTGTTGTTGTTGTCCAACTGGTATCTTGCTCGGTTGTTGTTATTGATTAAATTTGGTCCTGTTATCATTTTTTGTTGTTGTTGTAGTCCAATTGGTATCTTGCTCGGTTGTTGTTATTGATTAAATTTGGTCCTGTTGTCATTGTGTTTTGTTGTTGTTGTCCAACTGGTATCTTGCTCGGTTGTTGTTTTTGAATAAATTTGGTCCTGTTGTCATTGTGTTTTGTTGTAGTCCAATTGGTATCTTGCTCCGTTGTTGTTATTGATTAAATTTGGTCCTGTTGTCATTGTGTTTTGTTGTTGTTGTCCAATTGGTATCTTGCACGGTTGTTGTTATTGATTAAAATTGGTCCAGTTGTCATTGTGTTTTGTTGTTGTTGTCCAACTGGTATCTTGCTCGGTTGTTGTTATTGATTATTAAATTTGGTCCTGTTGGAATTCTGTTTTGTTGTTGTTGTGCAATTGGTATCTTGCCTGGTTATTGATTATTAAATTTGGTCCTGTTGGAATTCTGTTTTGTTGTTGTTGTGCAATTGGTATCTTGCCTGGTTGTTGTCGTTTAAGTTAAAATTGGTCCTGTTGGCATTGTGTTTTGTTGTTGTTGTCCAATTGGTATCTTGCTCGGTTGTTGTTATTGATTAAATTTGGTCCTTTGTAATTGTGTTTTGTTGTTGTTGTCCAACTGGTATCTTGCTCGGTTGTTGTTATTGATTATTACATTTGGTCCTGTTGGAATTGTGTTTTGTTGTTGTCCAATTGTTATCTTCCCTGGTTGCTAACATTTAAGTTAAAATAGGTCCTGTTGGAATTGTGTTTTGTTATTGTTGTCCAATTGGTATCTTGCCTGGTTGTTGTTATTGATTAAATTTGGTCCTGTTGTCATTGTGTTTTGTTGTTGTTGTCCAACTGGTATCTTGCTCGGTTGTTGTTATTGATTATTAAATTTGGTCCTGTTGGAATTGTGTTTTGTTGTTGTCCAATTGGTATCTTCCCTGGTTGCTAACATTTAAGTTAAAATAGGTCCTGTTGTCATTGTGTTTTGTTGTTGTTGTCCAATTGGTATCTTGCTCGGTTGTTGTTATTGATTAAATTTGGTCCTGTTGTCATTGTGTTTTGTTGTTGTTGTCCAACTGGTATCTTGCTCGGTTGTTGTTATTGATTATTAAATTTGGTCCTGTTGGAATTGTGTTTCGTTGTTATCCAATTGGTATCTTCCCTGGTTGCTAACATTTAAGTTAAAATAGGTCCTGTTGGAATTGTGTTTTGTTATTGTTGTCCAATTGGTATCTTGCCTGGTTGTTGTTTTTGATTAAATTTGGTCCTGTTGTCATTGTATTTTGTTGTTGTTGTTCAGTTGGTATCTTGCTCGGTTGTTGTTGCTGTTCCTGTTGTCATTGTGTTTTGTTGTTGTTGTCCAATTGGTATCTTGCTTGGTTGTTGTTATTGATTAAATTTGGTCCTGTTGTCATTGTGTTTTGTTGTAGTCCAATTGGTATCTTGCTCCGTTGTATTATTGTCCAATTGGTATCTTGCCTGGTTGTTGTCGTTTAAGTTAAAATAGGTCCTGTTGGAATTGTGTTTTGTTGTTTTTGATCCATTGGTATCTTGTCAGGTTGTTGTTGTCAATTAAGTTAAAATAGGTCCCGTTGGAATTGTGTTTTATTGTTGTCCAATTGGTATCTTGCCTGGTTGTTGTCGTTTAAGTTAAAATATGTCCTGTTGGAATTGTGTTTTGTATTTGTTCAATTGGTATTTTGCTCGGTTGTTGTTTTTGATTAAATTTGGTCCTGTTGTCATTGTGTTTTGTTGTTGTTGTCTAATTGGTATCTTGCCTCGTTGTTGTCGTTTAAGTTAAAATAGGTCCTGTTGTCATTGTGTTTTGTTGTTGTTGTCCAATTGGTATCTTGCTCGGTTGTTGTTATTGATTAAATTTGGTCCTGTTGTCATTGTGTTTTGTTGTTGTTGTCCAATTGGTATCTTGCTCGGTTGTTGTTATTGATTAAATTTGGTCCTGTTATCATTGTGTTTTGTTGTTGTTGTCCAATTGGTATCTTGCTCGGTTGTTGTTATTGATTAAATTTGGTCCTGTTGTCATTGTGTTTTGTTGTAGTCCAATTGGTATCTTGCTCCTTTGTTGTTATTGATTAAATTTGGTCCTGTTGTCATTGTGTTTTGTTGTTGTCCAATTGGTATCTTGCTCGGTTGTTGTTATTAATTAAATTTGGTCTTGTTGTCATTGTGTTTTGTTGTTGTTGTCCAATTGGTATCTTGCCTGGTTGTTGTCGTTTCATTTAAAGTAGTTCCTGTTCGAATTATGTTTTGGTATTATTGTCCAATTGGTATCTTGCCTGGTTGTTGTCGTTTCAGTTAAAGTAGGTCCTGTTCGAATTGTGTTTTGGTATTATTGTCCAATTGGTATCTTGCCTGGTTGTTGTCG
Organism: Cyrtodaria siliqua; assembly: GCA_037043455.1. NCBI lineage: Eukaryota > Metazoa > Mollusca > Bivalvia > Adapedonta > Hiatellidae > Cyrtodaria > Cyrtodaria siliqua. The sequence goes on along the minus strand of JAWPHD010013828.1, from coordinate 46,476 downwards.
TTTAAGTTAAAATAGGTCCTGTTGGAATTGTGTTTTGTTGTTTTTGATCGATTGGTATCATGTCAGGTTGTTGTTGTCAATTAAGTTAAAATATGTCCTGTTGGAATTGTGTTTTATTGTTGTTGTCCAATTGGTAACTAGCCTGGTTGTTGTCGTTTAAGTTAAAATATGTCCTGTTGGAATTGTGTTTTGTTTTTGCTCAGTTGGTATCTTGCCCGGTTGTTGTTTTTGATTAAATTTGGTCCTGTTGTCATTGTGTTTTCTTGTTGTTGTCCAATTGGTATCTTGCTCGGTTGTTGTTATTGATTAAATTTGGTCCTGTTGTCATTGTGTTTTGTTGTAGTCCAATTGGTATCTTGCTCCGTTGTTGTTATTGTTTAAATTTGGTCCTGTTGTCATTGTGTTTTGTTGTTGTCCAATTGGTATTTTGCTCGGTTGTTGTTATTGATTAAATTTGGTCCTGTTGTCATTGTGTTTTGTTGTTGTTGTCCAATTGGTATCTTGCCTGGTTGTTGTCGTTTAAGTTAAAATAGGTCCTGTTGTCATTGTGTTTTGTTGTTGTTGTCCAATTGGTATCTTGCTTGGTTGTTGTTATTGATTAAATTTGGTCCTGTTGTCATTGTGTTTTGTTGTAGTCCAATTGGTATCTTGCTCCGTTGTTGTTATTGATTAAATTTGGTCCTGTTGTCATTGTGTTTTGTTGTTGTTGTCCAATTGGTATCTTGCTCGGTTGTTGTTATTGATTAAATTTGGTCCTGTTGTCATTGTGTTTTGTTGTTGTTGTCCAACTGGTATCTTGCTCGGTTGTTGTTATTATTAAATTTGGTCCTGTTGGAATTGTGTATTGTTTTTGTTCAATTGGTATCTTCTCTGGATGCTAACATTTAAGTTAAAATAGGTCCTGTTGGAATTGTGTTTTTTGTTGTTGTGCAATTGGTATCTTGCCTGGTTGTTGTCGTTTAAGTTAAAATAGGTCCTGTTGGAATTCTGTTTTGGTGTTATTGTCCAATTGGTATCTTGCCTGGTTGTTGTCGTTTCAGTTAAAATAGGTCCTGTTGGAATTGTTTTTTGGTGTTATTGTCCAGTTGGTATCTTGCCTGGTTGTTGTCGTTTAAGTTAAAATAGGTCCTGGTGGAATTGTGTTTTGTTTTTGTTTAATTGGTATCTTGCTCGGTTGTTGTTTTTGATTAAATTTGGTCCTGTTGTCATTGTGTTTTGTTGTTTTGTTCAATTGGTATCTTGCTCGGTTGTTGTTGTTTTTGATTAAATTTGGTCTTGTTGTCATTGTGTTTTGTTGTTTTTGATCGATTGGTAACTTGCCTGGTTGTTGTCGTTTAAGTTAAAATAGGTCCTGTTGGAATTGTGTTTTATTGTTGTTGTCCAATTGGTATCTTGCCTGGTTGTTGTCGTTTAAGTTAAAATAGTTCCTGTTGGAATTGTGTTTTGTTGTTGTTGTCCAATTGGTATCTTGCCGGGTTGTTGTCGTTTAAGTTAAAATATGTCCTGTTGTCATTGTGTTTTGTTTTTGTTCAACTGGTATCTTGCTCGGTTGTTGTTTTTGATTAAATTTGGACCTGATGTCATTGTGTTTTGTTGTATTGTCCAGTTGGTATCTTGCCTGGTTGTTGTCGTTTAAGTTAAAATAGGTCCTGTTGTCATTGTGTTTTGCTGTTGTTGTCCAATTGATATCTTGCTCGGTTGTTGTTATTGATTAAATTTGGTCCCGTTGTCATTGTGTTTTGTTGTTGTTGTCGAATTGGTATCTTCCTCGGTTGTTGTTATTGATTAAATTTGGTCCTGTTGTCATTGTGTTTTGTTGTTGTTGTCCAATTGGTATCTTGCCTGGTTGTTGTCGTTTCAGTTAAAGTAGGTCCTGTTCGATTTGTGTTTTGGTATTATTGTCCAAGTGGTATCTTGCCTGGTTGTTGTCGTTTTAGTTAAAATATGTCCTGTTGGAATTGTATTTTATTTTTGTTCAATTGCTATCTTGTTGGGTTGTTGTTTTTGATTAAATTTGGTCCTGTTGTCATTGTGTTTTGTTGTTGTTGTTTAATTGGTATCTTGCTCGGTTGTTGTTGTTCATTAAATTTGGTCTTGTCATTGTGTTTTGTTGTTTTTGATCGATTGGTATCTTGTGAGGTTGTTGTTGTCAATTAAGTTAAAATAGGTCCTGTTGAAATGGTGTTTTATTGTTGTTGTCCAATTGGTATCTTGCCTGGTTGTTGTCGTTTAAGTTAAAATATGTCCAGTTGGAATTGTGTTTTTGTTTTGTTCAATTGGTATCTTGCTCGGTTGTTGTTTTTGATTAAATTTGGTCCTGTTGACATTGTGTTTTGTTGTTGTTGTCTAATTGGTATCTTGCCTGGTTGTTGTCGTTTAAGTTAAAAAAGGTCCTGTTGTCATTGTGTTTTGTTGTTGTTGTCCAATTGGTATCTTGCCTGGTTGTTGTCGTTTAAGTTAAAATATGTCCTGTTGTCATTGTTTTTTTATTTTTGTTCAATTGGTATCTTGCTCGGTTGTTGTTATTGATTAAATTTGGTCCTGTTGTCATTGTGTTTTGTAGTTGTTGTCCAACTGGTATCTTGCTCGGTTGTTGTTATTGATTAAATTTGGTCCTGTTATCATTTTTTGTTGTTGTAGTCCAATTGGTATCTTGCTCGGTTGTTGTTATTGATTAAATTTGGTCCTGTTGTCATTGTTTTGTTGTAGTGTCCAACTGGTATCTTGGTCGGTTGTTGTTTTTGATTAAATTTGGTCCTGTTGGCATTGTGTTTTGTTGTATTGTCCAATTGGTATCTTGCTTGGTTGTTGTCGTTTAAGTTAAAATAGGTCCTGTTGTCATTGTGTTTTGTTTTTGTTGTCCAATTGGTATCTTGCTCAGTTGTTGTTATTGATTAAATTAGGTCCTGTTGTCATTGTCTTTTGTTGTTGTTGTCCAAGTGGTATCTTGCTCGGTTGTTGTTATTGATTAAATTTAGTCCTGTTGTCATTGTGTTTTGTTGTAGTCCAATTGGTATCTTGCTTCGTTGTTGTTATTGATTAAATTTGGTCCTGTTGTCATTGTTATTTGTTGTTGTTGTCCAATTGGTATCTTGCTCGGTTGTTGTTATTGATTAAATTTGGTCCAGTTGTCATTGTGTTTTGTTGTTGTTGTCCAACTGGTATCTTGCTCGGTTGTTGTTATTAGCTCACAAAGGTGAGCTATTGGGATCACTCTTCGTCCGACGACCGTCGTCGTCCGTCGTCTACCGTCGTTAACTTTTGCTTCAAACGACTTCTCCTCAGAAACCGCTTGGCCAATTTTGACCACACTTCACATGGATGATCCTTAGATGAATGCTTTTTAGATTTGTTAAAATTAGGTCAGCACGACAACTAAGATGGCGGCCATTACCATATATGGTCAAAACCTTAAAAAATCTTCTCAAGAACCGCCAGACAGATTTCGACAGTTTTTCTTTTAATATGACCGCCAACGGCTAGACTATCAAGTTTGTTCAAATGAAGTCCCCGGGCTCAAAAAGGCTGTGCCTCTTGGGTCCAAAGTTTGTATATTGAGATTTTGCATGTTTTTTATAGACTTATATAGGAAAAAACTTTAAAAAATCTTCTGAAACCACAAGGCACAGAGCTCTCATGTATTACTTGTAGCATCAGCTTATGGTCCTCTACTTAGTTTGTTAAAATGGTGACCCTGGGGTCAAATTTGTCCCCACCCCGGGGGTCACAGTTTTACATAGACTTATATAGGGAAAAAATTAAAAAATCTTCTCGGAAACTACAAGAGCCAGAGGTTTGATATTTTGCATTTACTATAAGCTTATGGTCCTTTACCAAGTTTGTTCAAATGGTGACCCTGGGGTTAAATTTGACCCCACTCCGTGGTTCACAGTTTTACATAAGACTTATATAGGAAACACATTAAAGTCCTTCTCTGGAACTAAAAGAGCCAGAGGTTTAATATTTTGCATTTACTATACTCTTTTGGTCCTTTACCAAGTTTGTTCAAATGGTGACCCCGAGTTCACATTTGGCCCCGCCCCAGGGGTCACGTTTTACATAGACTTGTGTAGGGTCACATTTGGCCCCACCCCGTCGGGTCACATGTTTTACATAGACATGTATATGGAAACTTAAAAAATCTCTGAAACTGCAAGAGCCAAAGGTTTAATATTTTGCTTTTGCTATAAGCTTATGGTCCTCTACCAATTTTGTTCAAATGGTGACCCTGGGTCACATTTGGCCCCGCCCCGGGGTTCACAGTTTTACATAGGCCTGTATAGGGAAAAACTGAAAAAAATCTTCTCTTGAACTGCAAAAGCCAGAGGTTTAATATTTTGCATTTGCTATAAGCTTATGGTCCTCTACCAAGTTTGTTCAAATGGTGACCCTGGGGTAAAATTTGACCCCACTCCGTGGGTCACAGTTTTACATAAGACTTATATAGGAAACACATTAAAGTCCTTCTCTGGAACTAAAAGAGCCAGAGGTTTAATATTTTGCATTTACTATACTCTTTTGGTCCTTTACCAAGTTTGTTCAAATGGTGACCCCGAGTTCACATTTGGCCCCGCCCCAGGGGTCACGTTTTACATAGACTTGTGTAGGGAAAAACTTAAAAAATCATCTTCTCTAAAACCACAAAGCACACCTCCCATATGTTACATGTAGCCCTGGGGTCACATCTGCCTCTGCCCAAGGTGTTACTCTCTAGCACCTTCATTTTGTATTTGATCTTTACCAAACTTTGTCAGTGTCTTAAACTGTCTATATCAATGTTGTTATACACATGTCACAGGATGACCTTAGTGGTTGGGCTAACTCAGGAAAGAATCAATGACGGTGAATGCATTTACATAAGTTTAATGCAACTTTTAAAATATGTTTAATATATATACAATTATCTAAAAAAACAAGCGAATACACAAATGAACTATGACAAGAATGTTCTCCTGACGTTTAAGACGTTCTTAGTATTGTTATAAATACTGAATGTCTAAGACACTAAAGTGTTGTTAAATCTATAACAATGTTGATCTAGCGCGATAACTGTGATGCGCGAGAGCTCATGAAGATGATGATGCGCGAATTCAATGGATGATTGTCATCAAATGCCTTCTGTAAGGGTTGATGACGCAATGCAATGATAGTTAATCTCCACTGAGATTGTGAATGATATTTCCTCCAGTGAGGACTGGTAACGGGCCCACCTTGTGTCCCGGGGTTTGTCGTTAGTAAAACCTGGCTGTGCAGGTACGGGGACCGTCTCCACCGCTTGTAACGTTATTCGTGGAAGCTTAGCTCCACTCCTGGATATCCAAACCTAGATGGCTTACTCCAACCCTGGATGGCTTATATCCTGGATGGCTTATACCCGATGGCTTATATCCTGGATGGCTTAGATCCTGGATGGCTTAGGCACATGTTGCCTGTGAAATTTGCCGACCAATCTCTGTTCCAACAAAGTACTATCGATGATCCCGGCGAAAGCTAGAAGACAATGGGTTTTATAGCAAACATTACGCCCAAATCATTATTTCCCCCGTTCAGTCCGTGACAAACGTGGCTAAATCTACAGTATTGAATCTACACGAAAGGCCCCTTATACAATTTTGCCGTTTAAGGAAAATATACCTATACGTTAACATGCATTAGCACAAAACTAAACTTATGACACGGCCTCTCTGGCAGCCACTTAAATGTGCACGCTTTTACGTGTTACATGAATAGATCATGAATATTGTGGAATTGTTATAACTCGAACAATAGATTTTGGGTGTAACCGATACAAGAGCTATATACGACCAGTACGCTCTACCCGTGACATTTTGTGACAACATCTCCCCACTTAAAGAAAGTGCTACACTTTTAAAATTCAACAAAATGATAATTAATATTTACACGTTAAGAAACTATTAATTCTTCTGAGCAAATGAGCGACAAAACGTACAAGCTGATCGCTCAATCGCTTGAGTATGTTAACTATTACTACTGAGGTTATAACCCAACTATAATATGTAATTACAATTTCAACACTATTCTACAATTGTACACTACCCTGTCGTAACATATACTACTATTGTACACTACACTGCAATACACTATTGTATTAAACCGGTCATTATGTGCGGCGACTTAAATAGTCTGCCCCAATATTGTCCTTTCCTCGGATCGCTTTAATTTTCATCCGGTAAGGCTGCAGAGTCAGTGCCCACCTCATTAACCTACTGTTAGCTACCTTAGCTTTATTCATATAAGCTAACGGTTGGTGGTCAGTCTCCAAGACAAATTCCTTACCAAAAACATATCGGTGGAATTTACTGACACCCCACACTACTGCAAGACACTCCCTTTCGATAACAGAGTAGTTACATTCCCGGGGTAATAGTTTCCGACTTGCGTAAGCCACGGGGAGACTACACCCATCTTGCTCTTGCAGTAGGACTGCACCCACCCCGATATCGGAGGCATCCGTTCTGAGGATAAACTCCTGGTCAAGTTCAGGTAATTTTAGTATTGGGGTTTTGACCAGACTCCCCTTTAAAGAGACAAAAGCTCGCTCCTGGCTTTCCCCCCAAGTTATCCTATTGGGTTGACCTTTCTTTGTCAAGTCTGACAAAGGTGCAGCTATAGCCGAAATGTTTGGAATAAACTTCCTGTAAAAACCCGCTAACCCTAAAAATGACCTAACTTGTTTCTTTGTCTCGGGTCTTGGTGCTTCCTGAATTGCCTTAACCTTGTCGGGGTTGGGTTTCAATTTCTGGTCCCTCCCGACAACATGACCCAGACACTCTATATCTGCGTAACCTATGTGACACTTGCTAGGTTTTGCAGTCAGTTTAAACCGGCGTAGCCGTTCCAACAGATTACGTAGAGCCTTAATATGGTCTTCAAATGTTGTTGTAAACACCAGAAGGTCATCTACAAAACTGTTTGTGTTGGACAAATCCTTCAGGACTTTCCTCATTAACCTACAGAATGTTGCTGGGGCGTTTACGAGACCAAAGGGCATGACCTTGAACTTAAAAGGTCCTTGCGAAGTTTCGAAGGAGGTCATCTCTTTAGCTCGGTCTGAAAGTGGGACTTGCCAATAACCTTTACTGAGGTCTTACTTGGAGAAATACGAATATCCCGCAAGTTTAGAGAATACCTCCTCAATATTAGGCATTGGCTCTGCATCAAAGATGGTACGTTTATTGAGCTGCCTAAAATCGATGCAGAATCGAATTGACCCATCTTTCTTCTTAATAAGTACGACTGGGGATGAAAATGGGGCGTTTGAAGGTTCGATGACACCCAATTTCAACATGTCTTTCACCTCCTCATCAACAATTGATCGGGAGTGAAATGGAATGGGATACCCCTTAATTCTAATTGGTTCCCCTGATGTGAGTACAATATCATGTTGCACTCCATCTGTCTGCCCCGGGTTTTCGGACAAGACATCACTGAACTCCGAGAGTAAACTACCAATCTCTCGTTGCTGCTCTACACTAAGCATGCCCGATATGTCTACATCGGCTGCTCTCTCCCTACCTACACTAGTGGGAAAATACATGGGACTAGTGTCCTCACTACTGTCTTCCTCACTATCCTCAATAACTGCAACATTAACTACAGTTAACACCCCTTGTTGCACATTATCGGTTCTACTGATATACTCTTTCAGCATATTCGCATGAAAGGTCTTTAACTTTCCGTTTATCTCGATACGGTAATCCATAGTGTTCACTATCCCTCTAACGTAAAACGGACCTTTCCATTGTAATAACAACTTGTTATTGTCGGTCGGGAGTAACAGTAACACCTGGTCATCTATCTTAAACTTCCTAGCTCTAGCTTTCTGGTCATAGTACCGTTTATACTTGGTACTTGCCTTAACTAACTGACTTTGAGCTATCTTACAAGTCTCCTCTAGTTTCTCCTTCAGATCTAAAACATACTGATATGTAGTCTTAACCTCATCACTATCTACTTCACCTGCCCACATCTCTCTAAGAATCCTCATGGGACCTCTAACTGACCTACCGTACAATAACTCAAACGGAGAAAATCCTAAACTCATGTGAAGCATGATTCCCATTACAGTGACGACAACGAATAAAAGGTCTACCTATGTTACCACTATTGCTACCTCCTCTAGCACCCATCGAACTTCCTCCACCTCTATAGTTTCCACTCTGGCCTTTCTGTTTATGATCGTCCCCTTGCCTATCTCTAAAAGTTCTGTCTTTCGACACTACATTATAAGCTCCACCTCTAGCCTCGGCAAACTGATCTGCTTGTGTTGCCATTTCTCCTACACTAGCTAATTTTCTTTCTTTCAGAAATAAGAACAGATCTCTACTACAAACATTGAATAGCTGGTCCCGCAACAAGAAATCTATGAGGCCCTGATAAGTCTGCTCTACCTTCCCTAACTCTAACCACCTATCTAAGTAATTTCTAGACCTACTAATAAACTGAATAAATGACTCGCCTTTCTCAGGCAGACAAGCTCTAAACCGCTTTCTAAAACCTTCTTCAGTTAACTCAAATCTCTTTGAAAGAGCATCCTTTAACTTGTCATAGTCAAGAGCATCTACACTAGGTAATCTAGAAAATACATCTAAGGCCTTGCCTCTCAATAACGCACTTAAATGAACTGCCCACTTATCTTTGGTCCATTCCTGTAACTCAGCATAACGCTCGAACCGTAACAAGTAACTGTCCATGTTATCTTTGTCAGCATCAAAGTATGGTAACTTCGAACCTTTTAACTTCCCAGAATAACTACATTTGTACTAGCGCTAACTACTAACGGTTATGTATAGATACTATCTAGCTTCCACAAAACATATACACTACATAAAATATCTTAATTTGATATTGGACATAAACCTTAAACAATCATCGAAATGTGTATGACATGTACATGTATATTTACTTCTCCCATTAATAAAAGTATACTCGAGTGTCACAACATGAGTAGAACGTCTTGTTCGCCAACCTAATTGGATACTATGTGTATATCAAGGGAGGTAAAACAAACACCCAAATTATTGAGCAAAAGTGCCTCAGACCCACTCGTGTAGACCACTGCGACCTCGCGCCAAGGAAAGAACGAACAAAACAACAGTTTGGACTCACCCTACCCTTGACGTGTCTTGACTTGTCTTCCAAGCTGTGGCCGTGATCGTCGACAGTCGCCTTGATGGATCAGAGGGTGGTACACAATTCTAAAATAATAAGTAGAGATTTAGTATATCATAATAAAGATCACTTATTGATTCTTTCCCTCCGTAGTCGCCCAAAATCCCACTTCTGACACCAGTTGTCACAGGATGACCTTAGTGGTTGGGCTAACTCAGGAAAGAATCAATGACGGTGAATGCATTTACATAAGTTTAATGCAACTTTTAAAATATGTTTAATATATATACAATTATCTAAAAAAACAAGCGAATACACAAATGAACTATGAAAAGAATGTTCTCCTGAACGTTTAAGACGTTCTTAGTATTGTTATAAATACTGAATGTCTAAGACACTAAAGTGTTGTTAAATCTATAACAATGTTGATCTAGCGCGATAACTGTGATGCGCGAGAGCTCATGAAGATGATGATGCGCGAATTCAATGGATGATTGTCATCAAATGCCTTCTGTAAGGGTTGATGACGCGATGCAATGATAGTTAATCTCCACTGAGATTGTGAATGATATTTCCTCCAGTGAGGACTGGTAACGGGCCCACCTTGTGTCCCGGGGTTTGTCGTTAGTAAAACCTGGCTGTGCAGGTACGGGGACCGTCTCCACCGCTTGTAACGTTATTCGTGGAAGCTTAGCTCCACTCCTGGATATCCAAACCTAGATGGCTTACTCCAACCCTGGATGGCTTATATCCTGGATGGCTTATACCCGATGGCTTTTATCCTGGATGGCTTAGATCCTGGATGGCTTAGGCACATGTTGCCTGTGAAATTTGCCGTCCAATCTCTGTTCCAACAAAGTACTATCGATGATCCCGGCGAAAGCTAGAAGACAATGGGTTTAATAGCAAACATTACGCCCAAATCATTATTTCCCCCGTTCAGTCCGTGACAAACGTGGCTAAATCTACAGTATTGAATCTACACGAAAGGCCCCTTATACAATTTTGCCGTTTAAGGAAAATATACCTATACGTTAACATGCATTAGCACAAAACTAAACTTATGACACGGCCTCTCTGGCAGCCACTTAAATGTGCACGCTTTTACGTGTAATATGAATAGATCATGAATATTGTGGAATTGTTTCAACTCGAACAATAGATTTTGGGTGTAACCGATACAAGAGCTATATACGACCAGTACGCTCTACCCGTGACATTTTGTGACAACACAACAGATCCCACATTTCTTGAACAATCTTAACCAAACTTGCACAGATTTTATATGACCATAAGATTTCGAAGAAGTTCGATAATGTGCCAGTACTAAGGTGATCGCTTTAGGGCCATCTTGGCCCTCTTGTATTGGTTCAAATTAACTCAGGTGAGCGATATAGGGCCATCATGGCCCTCTTGTTTATTATTAAATTTAGTCCTAGTGGAATTGTGGTCCTGTTGTCATTGTGTTTTGTTGTTTTTGATCGATTGGTAATATGTCAGGTTGTTGTTGTCAATTAAGTTAAAATAGGTCCTGTTGGAATTGTGTTTTGTTGTTTTTGATCGATTGGTATCATGTCAGGTTGTTGTTGTCAATCAAGTTAAAATAGGTCCTGTTGGAATTGTGTTTTATTGTTGTTGTCCAGTTGGTATCTTGCCTGGTTGTTGTCGTTTAAGTTAAAATATGTCCTGTTGGAATTGTGTTTTGTTTTTGTTCAATTGGTATCTTGCTCGGTTGTTGTTTTTGATTAAATTTGGTCCTGTTGTCATTGTGTTTTGTTGTTGTTGTCTAATTGGTATCTTGCCTGGTTGTTGTCGTTTAACTTAAAATAGGTCCTGTTGTCATTGTGTTTTGTTGTTGTTGTCCAATTGGTATCTTGCTCGGTTGTTGTTATTGATTAAAATTGGTCCTGTTGTCATTGTGTTTTGTTGTACTCCAATTGGTATCTTGCTCGGTTGTAGTTTTTGATTAAATTTGGTTCTGTTGTCATTGTGTTATGTTGTATTGTCCAATTGGTATCTTGCTCGGTTGTTGTTATTGATTAAATTTGGTCCTTTTGTCATTGTGTTTTGTTGTTGTTGTCCAACTGGTATCTTGCTCGGTTGTTGTTATTGATTAAATTTGGTCCCGTTGTCATTTTTTTTTTCGTAGTCCAATTGGTATCTTGCTCCGTTGTTGTTATTGATTAAATTTGGTCCTGTTTTCATTGTGTTTTGTTGTTGTTGTCCAATTGGTATCTTGCTCGTTGTTGTTGTTATTGATTAAATTTGGTCCTGTTGTCATTGTGTGTTGTTGTTGTTGTTCAATTTGTATCTTGCCCGGATGTTGTTGTTTATTAAATTTGGTCCTGTTGGAATTGTGTTTTTTTGTTGCTGTCGAATCAATATCTTTCCCGGTTGTTGTTATTGATTCAATTAAAATTGACCCTGTTGTCATTGTTTTTTGTTGTTGTTGTTCAATTGGTATCTTGCCCGGGTGTGGTTGTCATTATAAATTAAAACTGGTCCTGTTGTCATTGTGTTTTGTTGTTGTTGTTCACCTGGTATATTGCCCGGTTGTTGTTGTTGATTAAATTTGGTCCTGTTGTCATTGTGGTTTGTTGTTGCTGTCAAATAAATATCTTTCCTGGTTGTTGTTGTTGATTCAATTAAAATTGATCCTGTTGTCATTGTTTTTGTCTCTTCTATTCGAAGAAAAAAGAGACATAGGTGTTGCTTTTCCGGCGGCGGCGGCGGCTTCAACATTTAAGTTTTGCGTTTAGGTCATTTTCTCACAAACTGTATGCACTAGACCTTTCAAACTTTGCTTATAGTTGTATCATGCGTGGTACATCGCAACGTGACGAAGCAAATGTGGAAGTGACCTTGACTCTACAAGCAAAGGGCAGATAACTAACTAATTTTTAGGTTCAACTTTTGCGTTTAGGTCACTTTTTCACAAACTGTATGCACTAGACCTTTCAAACTTTGCTTATATTTGTGTCTTGGGTGGTACCTGGCAACGTGACAAAGCAAATGTAGAAGTGACCTTGACCCTCCTAGCAAAGGGCAGATAACTTACTAATTTTTAAGTTCAACTTTTGCGTTTAGGTCACTTTTTCACAAACTGTATGCACTAGACCAGTTTTTTGAAATTTCGTTCATAGAAGAAGTGGGACAAATTAAAAAATACCCATGCCAGACTAGACACAGCAGACTAAATGCCCATGATTACCAGGTGAGCGATCTAAGGCCATCCTATCCCAGTTGTTTTTGCAATGTTTAAAAAAAATAATGATGGGAATTTTATGTCGACAACCCTTGATATAAGAGCCGTTTTAGCCAGTAGAGCATCCACGGGCCCTCTTGTGCCTCTTGTTTTTAATAGAATGGCATTTTGTTTTTAAACAAATGCACTTAGATGTCATCTCAGCAAAAGCAAACGACAAACTTCGTTGTTTTTAGTTACTAAAATGTTTACAAACTTTCATTTAAGCACCATTGACGTTTTTATTTTACGTCCAGCCCCCATAAGGCGAGACATGTGAATCCACGGATTTCTTGTTTTTGTTGTTGTTCAATTGGTATCTTGCCTGGATGTGGTTGTCATTATGAGTTAAAACTGGTCCTGTTGTCATTGTGTTTTGTTGTTGTTGTTGTTCACTTGGTATCTTGCCCGGTTGTTGTTGTTGATTAAATTTGGTCCTGTTGTCATTGTGTTTTGTTGTTTTTGATCAGTTGGTATCTTGTCTGGTTGTTGTTGTCGTTTAACTTATAATTGGTCCTGTTGTCATTGTGTTTTGTTGTTGTTGTCCAATTGGTATCTTGCCCGGTTGTTGTCGATGATTAAATTTGGTCCTGTTGTCATTGTGTTTTGTTGTTTTTGATCGATTGGTATCTTTTCAGGTTGTTGTTGTCATTTAAATTAAAATAGATCCTGTTGGAATTTTGTCTTTGTGTTTTATTGCTTTTGTTCAACTGGTATCTTGCCCGGTTGTTGTTGTTGATTAAAATTGGTCCGTTGTCATTGTGTTTTGTTGTTCTTCAATTGGTATCATGCCCGGTTGTTGTTGTTGATTAAATTTGGTCCTGTTGTCATTGTGTTTTGTTGTTTTTGTCCACTTGATATTTTGCCTGGTTGTTGTTGTTGGTTAAATTTGGTCCTGTTGTCATTGTGTGTTGTTGTTGTTGTTTACTTTGTATCTTGCCCGGATGTTGTTGTTTATTAAATTTGTTCCTGTTGTTATTGTGTTTTGTTGCTGCTGTCGAATCAATATCTTTCCCGGTTGTTGTTGTTGATTCAATTAAAATTGATCCTGTTGTCATTGTGTTTTGTTGTTGTTGTTCAATTGGTATCATACCTGGGTGTTGTTGTCGATTTAAGTTAAAACTGGTCCTGTTGTCATTGTGTTTTGTTGTTCACCTGGTATCTTGCCTGGTTGTTGTTGTTTATTAAATTAGGTCCTGTTGTCATTGTGTTTTGATTTTGTTGTTCAAATGGTATCTTGCCTGGTTGTTGTTGTTTATTAAATTAGGTCCTGTTGTCATTGTGTTTTGATTTTGTTGTTCAAATGGTATCTTGCCTGGGTGTTGTCATTTTAAGTAATAATTGGTCCTGATGTCGTTGTGTTTTGTTGTTGTTGTCCAGTTGGTATCTTGCCTGTTTGTTGTTGTCATTTAAGTTAAAATTGGTCCGTTGTCATTGTGTTTTGTTGTTTTTGATCCGTTTGTATCTTGTCAGTTTGTTGTTGTCGTTTAAGTTATAGTTGATAATGTTGTCATTGTGTTTTGTTGTTTTTGATCAGTTGGTATCTTGTCAGGTTGTTGTCATTTAAGTTATTTTTGGTGCTGTTGTCATTGTGTTTGTTGTTGTTGTTCAATCAATATATTGACAGGTTGTTGTTGTCGGTTAAGATAAAATTGGTCCTGTTGTAATTGTGTGTTGGTGTTATTGTCCAATTGGTATCTTGCCCGGTTGTTGTTGTTAATTAAATTTGGTCATATTGTCATTGTGTTGTTGTTCAATTGGTATCTTACTCGGTTGTTGTTGTTGATTAAAATTGGTCCTGTTGGCATTGTGTTTTGTTGTTGTTGTCCAATTGGTATCTTCCTCGGTTGTTGTTATTAATTAAATTTGGTCCTGTTGCTATTGTGTTTTGTTGTTGTTGTCCAATTGGTATCTTGCCTGGTTGTTGTCGTTTCAGTTAAAGTGTTCGAATTGTGTTTTGGTATTATTATCCAATTGGTATCCTGCCTGGTTGTTGTCGTTTCAGTTACAATAGGTCCTGTTGTCATTGTGTTTTGTTGTTGTTGTTTAATTGGTATCTTGCTCTGTTGTTGTTGTTGATTAAATTTGGTCTTGTTGTCATTGTGTTTTGTTGTTTTTGATCGATTGGTATCTTGTCAGGTTGTTGTTGTCAATTAAGTTAAAATAGGTCCTGTTGGAATTGTGTTTTATTGTTGTTGTCCAATTGGTATCTTGTCTGGTTGTTGTCGTTTAAGTTAAAATATGTCCTGTTGGAATTAATGTGTTGATGTCCAATTGGTATCTTGTCTGGTTGTTGTCGTTTAATTTAAAATATGTCCTGTTGGAATTGTGTTTTATTGTTGTTGTTCAATTGGTATATTGCTCGGTTGTTGTCATTTAAGTTTAAATTGGTCCTGTTGTCATTGCGTTTTGTTGTTGTCCAATTGGTGTCTTGCTCGGTTGTTGTTATTGATTAAATTTGGTCTTGTTGTCATTGTGTTTTGTTGTTGTTGTCCAATAGGTATCTTGTTCGGTTGTTGTTATTGATTATTAAATTGGTCCTGTTGGAATTGTGTTTTGTTGTTGTCCAATTGGTATCTTCCCTGGTTGCTAACATTTAAGTTAAAATAGGTCCTGTTGGAATTGTGTTTGTTGTTGTTGAGCAATTGGTATCTTGCCTGGTTGTTGTCGTTTCAGTTAAAGTGTTCGAATTGTGTTTTGGTATTATTATCCAATTGGTATCCTGCCTGGTTGTTGTCGTTTCAGTTACAATAGGTCCTGTTGTCATTGTGTTTTGTTGTTGTTGTCCAATTGGTATATTGCTCGGTTGTTGTCATTTAAGTTTAAATTGGTCCTGTTGTCATTGCGTTTTGTTGTTGTCCAATTGGTATCTTGCTCGGTTGTTGTTATTGATTAAATTTGGTCTTGTTGTCATTGTGTTTTGTTGTTGTTGTCCAATAGGTATCTTGTTCGGTTGTTGTTATTGATTATTAAATTTGGTCCTGTTGGAATTGTGTTTTGTTGTTGTCCAATTGGTATCTTCCCTGGTTGCTAACATTTAAGTTAAAATAGGTCCTGTTGGAATTGTGTTTGTTGTTGTTGTGCAATTGGTATCTTGCCTGGTTGTTGTCGTTTAAGTTAAAATAGGTTCTGTTGGAATTGTGTTTTGTTGTTGTTGTCCAATTGGTAAATTGCCTGGTTGTTGTCATTTAAGTTAAAATTGGTCCTTTTGGCATTGCGTTTTGTTTTTGTTCAATTTGTGTCTTGCTCGGTTGTTGTTTTTGATTAAATTTGGTCCTGTTGTCATTGTGTTTTGTTGTTGTTGTTCAATTGGTATCTTGCTAGGTTGTTGTTGTTGATTAAATTTGGTCTTGTTGTCATTGTGTTTTGTTGTTTTTGATCGATTGGTATCTTGTCAGGTTGTTGTCATTTAAGTTAAAATAGGTCCAGTTGGAATTGTGATTTGTTGTTGTTGTTTAATTGGTATCTTGCTCGGTTGTTGTTTTTGATTAAATTTGGTCCTGTTGTCATTGTGTTTTGTTGTTGTTGTCCAATTGGTATCTTGCCTGGTTGATGTCGTTTAAGTTAAAATAGGTCCTGTTGGAATTGTGTTTTGTTGTTGTTGTCCAATTGGTATCTTGCCTTGTTGTTGTCGTTTAAGTTAAAATATATCCTGTTGTCATTGTGTTTTGTTGTTGTTGTTCAATTGGTATCTTACTCGGTTGTTGTTGTTGATTAAATTTGGTCCTGTTGTCATTGTGTTTTGTTGTTGTTGTCCAATTGGTATCTTGCTCGGTTGTTGTTATTGATTAAATTTCGTATATAGTCATTGTGTTTTGTTGTTGTTGTCGAATTGGTATCTTCCTCGGTTGTTGTTATTGATTAAATTTGGTCCTGTTGTCATTGTGTTTTGTTGTTGTTGTCCAATTGGTATCTTGCCTGGTTGATGTCGTTTAAGTTAAAATAGGTCCTGTTGTCATTGTGTTTTGTTGTTGTTGTTCAATTGGTATCTTACTCGGTTGTTGTTGTTGATTAAATTTGGTCCTGTTGTCATTGTGTTTTGTTGTTGTTGTCCAATTGGTATCTTGCTCGGTTGTTGTTATTGAATTAATTTCGTATGTAGTCATTGTGTTTTGTTGTTGTTGTCGAATTGGTATCTTCCTCGGTTGTTGTTATTGATTAAATTTGGTCCTGTTGTCATTGTGTTTTGTTGTTGTTGTCCAGTTGGTATCTTGCCTGGTTGTTGTCGTTTAAGTTAAAATAGGTCCTGTTGGAATTGTGTTTTGTTTTTGTTCAATTGGTATCTTGCTCGGTTGTTGTTTTTGATTAAATTTGGTCCTGTTGTCATTGTGTTTTGTTGTTGTTGTTTAATTGGTATCTTGCTCGGTTGTTGTTGTTGATTAAATTTGGTCTTGTTGTCATTGTGTTTTGTTGTTTTTGAACGATTGGTATCTTGTCAGGTTGTTGTTGTCAATTAAGTTAAAATAGTTCCTGTTGGAATTGTGTTTTATTGTTGTTGTCCAATTGGTATCTTGTCTGGTTGTTGTCGTTTAAGTTAAAATATGTCCTGTTGGAATTGTTTTGTTGTTGTCCAATTGGTATCTTGTCTGGTTGTTGTCGTTTAATTTAAAATATGTCCTGTTGGAATTGTGTTTTGTTTTTGTTCAATTGGTATCTTGCTCGGTTGTTGTTTTTGATTAAATTTGGTCCTGTTGTCATTGTGTTTTGTTGTTTTTGTCCAATTGGTATCTTGCCTGGTTGTTGTCGTTTAAATTAAAATAGGTCCTGTTGTCATTGTGTTTTGTTGTTGCCCAATTGGTATATTGCTGGGTTGTTGTTATTGATTAAATTTGGTCCTTTGTCATTGTGTTTTGTTGTAGTCCAATTGGTATCTTGCTCCGTTGTTGTTCTTGATTAAATTTGGTACTGTTGGAATTGTGTTTTGTTGTTGTCCAATTGGTATCTTGCTCGGATGTTGTTATTGATTAAATTTGGTCCTGTTGTCGTGTTTTGTTGTTGTTGTCCAATTGGTATCTTGCTCGGTTGTTGTTATCATTATTAAATTTGGTCCTGTTGGAATTGTGTTTTGTTGTTTTCCAATAGGTATCTTCCCTGGCTGCTAACATTTAAGTTAACATAGGTCCTGTTAGAATTGTGTTTGTTGTTGTTGTTCAATTAGTATCTTGCCTGGTTGTTGTCGTTTAAGTTAAAATAGGTCCTTTTGGAATTATGTTTTGTTGTTGTCCAATTGGTATCTTGCCTGGTTGTTGTCATTTAAGCTACAATTGGTCCTGTTGTCATTGTGTTTTGTTGTTGTTGTCCAATTGGTATCTTGCTCGGTTGTTGTTATTGATTAAATTTCGTATGTAGTCATTGTGTTTTGTTGTTGTTGTCGAATTGGTATCTTCCTCAGTTGTTGTTATTGATTAAATTTGGTCCTGTTGTCATTGTGTTTTGTTGTTGTTGTCCAGTTGGTATCTTGCCTGGTTGTTGTCGTTTAAGTTAAAATAGGTCCTGTTGGAATTGTGTTTTGTTTTTGTTCAATTGGTATCTTGCTCGGTTGTTGTTTTTGATTAAATTTGGTCCTGTTGTCATTGTGTTTTGTTGTTGTTGTTTAATTGGTATCTTGCTCGGTTGTTGTTGTTGATTAAATTTGGTCTTGTTGTCATTGTGTTTTGTTGTTTTTGAACGATTGGTATCTTGTCAGGTTGTTGTTGTCAATTAAGTTAAAATAGGTCCTGTTGGAATTGTGTTTTATTGTTGTTGTCCAATTGGTATCTTGTCTGGTTGTTGTCGTTTAAGTTAAAATATGTCCTGTTGGAATTGTTTTGTTGTTGTCCAATTGGTATCTTGTCTGGTTGTTGTCGTTTAATTTAAAATATGTCCTGTTGGAATTGTGTTTTGTTTTTGTTCAATTGGTATCTTGCTCGGTTGTTGTTTTTGATTAAATTTGGTCCTGTTGTCATTGTGTTTTGTTGTTTTTGTCCAATTGGTATCTTGCCTGGTTGTTGGCGTTTAAATTAAAATAGGTCCTGTTGTCATTGTGTTTTGTTGTTGCCCAATTGGTATATTGCTGGGTTGTTGTTATTGATTAAATTTGGTCCTTTGTCATTGTGTTTTGTTGTAGTCCAATTGGTATCTTGCTCCGTTGTTGTTCTTGATTAAATTTGGTACTGTTGGAATTGTGTTTTGTTGTTGTCCAATTGGTATCTTGCTCGGATGTTGTTATTGATTAAATTTGGTCCTGTTGTCGTGTTTTGTTGTTGTTGTCCAATTGGTATCTTGCTCGGTTGTTGTTATCATTATTAAATTTGGTCCTGTTGGAATTGTGTTTTGTTGTTTTCCAATAGGTATCTTCCCTGGTTGCTAACATTTAAGTTAACATAGGTCCTGTTAGAATTGTGTTTGTTGTTGTTGTTCAATTAGTATCTTGCCTGGTTGTTGTCGTTTAAGTTAAAATAGGTCCTTTTGGAATTATGTTTTGTTGTTGTCCAATTGGTATCTTGCCTGGTTGTTGTCATTTAAGCTACAATTGGTCCTGTTGGCATTGTGTTTTGTTGTTGTTGTCGAATTCGTATCTTGCCTGGTTGTTGTCGTTTCAGTTATAATAGTTCCTGTTGGAATTGTGTTTTGTTTTTGTTCAATTTGTATCTTGCTCGGTTGTTGTTTTTGATTAAATTTGGTCCTGTTGTCATTGTGTTTTGTTGTTGTTGTTCAATTGGTATCTTGCTCGGTTGTTGTTGTTGATTAAATTTGGTCTTGTTGTCATTGTGTTTTGTTGTTTTTGATCGATTGGTATGTTGTCAGGTTGTTGTCATTTAAGTTAAAATATGTCTTTTTGGAATTGTGATTTATTGTTGTTGTTTAATTGGTATCTTGCTCGGTTGTTGTTTTTGATTAAATTTGGTCCTGTTGTCATTGTGTTTTGCTGTTGTTGTCCAATTGGTATTTTGCTCGGTTGTTGTTATTGATTAAATTTGGTCCTGTTGTCATTGTGTTTTGTTGTTGTTGTCGAATTGGTATCTTCCTCGGTTGTTGTTATTGATTAAATTTGATCCTGTTGTCATTGTGTTTTGTTGTTGTTGTCCAATTGGTATCTTGCCTGGTTGTTGTCGTTTCAGTTAAAGTAGGTCCTGTTCGAAATGTGTTTTGGTATTATTGTCCAATTGGTATCTTGCCTGGTTGTTGTCGTTTAAGTTAAAATAGGTCCTGTTGGTATTGTGTTTTGTTGTTTTTGATCGATTGGTATCTTGTCAGGTTGTTGTTGTCAATTAAGTTAAAATAGGTCCTGTTGGAATTGTGTTTTATTGTTGTTGTCCATTTGGTATCTTGCCTGGTTGTTTTCGTTTAAGTTGAAATATGTCCTGTTGGAATCGTGTTTCGTTTTTGTTCAATTGGTATCTTGCTCGGTTGTTGTTTTTGATTAAATTTGGTCCTGTTGTCATTGTGTTTTTATGTTGTTGTCTAATTGGTATCTTGCCTGGTTGTTGTCGTTTAAGTTAAAATAGAACCTGTTGTCATTGTGTTTTGTTGTTGTTGTCCAATTGGTATCTTGCTCGGTTGTTTTTATTGATTAAATTTGGTCCTGTTGTCATTGTGTTTTGTTGTTGTTGTCCAATTGGTATATTGCTCGGTTGTTTTTATTGATTAAATTTGGTCCTGTTGTCATTGTGTTTTGTTGTTGTTGTCCAATTGGTATCTTGCTCGGTTGTTGTTATTGATTATTAAATTTGATCCTTTTGGAATTGTGTTTTGTTGTTGTCCAATTGGTATCTTCCCTGGTTGCTAACATTTAAGTTAAAATAGGTCCTGTTGGAATTGTGTTTGTTGTTGTTGTGCAATTGGTATCTTGCTCGGTTGTTGTTTTTGATTAAATTTGGTCCTGTTGTCATTGTGTTTTGTTGTTGATGTTCAATTGGTATCTTGCTCGGTTGTTGTTGTTGATTAAATTTGGTCCTTTTGTCATTGTCTTTTGTTGTTTTTGTTCAATTGGTATCTTGCTCGGTCGTTGTTGTTGATTAAATTTGGTCCTGTTGTCTTGTGTTTTGTTGTTTTTGATCGATTGGTATCTTGTCAGGTTGTTGTCATTTAAGTTAAAATAGGTCCTGTTGGAATTGTGCTTTATTGTTGTTGTCCAATTGGTATCTTGCCTGGTTGTTGCCGTTTAAGTTAAAATAGGTCCTGTTGGAATTGTGTTTCATTTTTGTCCAATTGATATCTTGCCTGGTTGTTGTCATTTAAGTTAAAATTGGTCCTGTTGTCATTGTGTTTGTTGTTGTTGTCGAATTGGTATCTTGCCTGGATGTTGTCGTTTCTGTTAAAATAGGTCCTGTTGGAATTGTGTTTTGTTTTTGTTCAATTGGTATCTTGCTCGGTTGTTGTTTTTGATTAAATTTGGTCCTGTTGTCATTGTGTTTTGTTGTTGTTGTTCAATTGGTATCTTGCCCTGTTTTTTTGTTGATTAGATTGGTTGCTGTTGTCATTGTGTTTGTTGTTGTTATCCAATTGGTATCTTGTCCGGTTGTAGTCGTTTAAGGTGAAATTGGTCCATTGTTATTGTGTTTTGTTATTGTTATTCAATTGGTATCTTGCCCGGTTGTTGTCGTTTAAGTTAAAATTGGTCTGTTGGTTATTGTGTTTTGTTGTTGTTGTTCAGTTGGTATCTTGCCCGGTTGTTGTTGTTGATTAAATTTGTTCCTGGTGTCATTGTGTTGTGTTGTTGCTGTCAAATAAATATCTTTCCTGGTTGTTGTTGTTGATTAAATTAAAATTTGGTCTTCTTTTCATTGTACTTTGTTGTTGTTGTCCAATCAATATCTTGCATGTTTTTTGTTGTTCTGTATGTTAATTTTGGTTCTGTTGTTATTGTATTTTGTTGTCGTTGTTCAATCAATATCATGCCAGGTTGTTGTTGCCATTTAAGTTAAAATTAGTCCTGTGGTCATTGGGTTTGATTATTGTTGCCCAATCAATATCTTGCCAGAGTGTTGTTGTATTTTTAAGTCAAAATTGATCCGTTGTCATTGTGTTTTGTTGTTGTTTTTCAATTGGTATCTTGCCCGGTTGTTGTTGTTGATTAAATTTGGTCCTATTGTCATTGTGTTTTGTTGTTTTTGATCGATTGGTATCTTGTCAGGTTGTTGTTGTCATTTAAATTAAAATTGGCCCCGTTGGAAATGTGTTTTGTTGTTATTATCCAATTGGTATTTTGTCTGGTTGTTGTCGTTTAAGTTAAAATGTGTCCTGTTGTCATTGTGTTTTGTTGTTGTTGTTCAATCGGTATCTTGCTCGGTTGTTGTTGTTGATTAAATTTGGTCCTGTTGTCTTTGTGTTTTGTTGTTGTTCAATTGGTATCTTGCCCGGTTGTTGTTGTTGATTACATTTGGTCCTGTTGTCATTCTTTTGTTGTTTTGCGTTTTGTTGTTTTTGATCAATTGTTATCTTGTCAGGTTGGTGTTGTCGTTTAAGTTAAGATTGATCCTTTTTGAATTGTGTTTTGTTGTTGTTGTCCAATTGGTATCTTGCCTGGTTGTTGTTTAAGTTAAAATTGGTCCTGTTGTCATTGTGGTTTGTTGTTGTTGTCCAATGAATATATTGACAGGTTGTTGTTGTTTATGTTAAATTTGGTCTGTTTGTCATCGTGTTTTGCTATTGATGTTCAATTGGTATCTTGCCCGGTTGTTGTTGTTGATTGAATTTGGTACTGTTGTCATTGTGTTTGTTGTTACTGTCAAATTGATATGATTCCAGGTTGTTTTTACTGATTAATTAAAATGTGTTCCTCTTGTCATTGTCTTTTGTTGTTGTTGTCCAATCTTGCCTGGTTCTTGTTGTTCTGTATGTTAATTTTGGTTCTGTTTTTATTGAATTTAGTTGTTCTTGTTCCATCAATATCTTGTCAGGTTGTTGTTGCCATTTAAATTAAACACGGTGCAGTGGTCATTGGGTTTGATTGTTGTTGTCCAATCAATATCTTGCCAGGTTGTTGTTGTTGCAATTTAAGTTGATGTTGTTTATGTTACATTTGTTCCTGTTGTCATTGTATTGTTTGTTGTTGTTCCAATGGTATCTTGCCCAGTTGTTGTTGTTAATTAAATTTGGTCATATTGTCATTCTGTTTTGTTGTTGTTGTTCAATTGGTATCATGCCCGGTTGTTGTTATTGTTTAAGTTAAAAAAAATCCGTGTTTTGTTGTTGTTGTCCAGTCAGTATATTGACAGGTTCTTGTTGTCATTTAAGTTAAAATTGGTCCGTTTGTTATTGTGTTTTTTTGTTGTTGTTCAATTGGTATCTTGCTCGGTTGTTGTTGTTGATTACATTTGGTACTGTTGTCATTGTGTTTTGTTGTTGTTGTTCAAATGGTATCTTGCCCTGTTTTTGAGTCGCCATGCATGAGCATGGCTGACTCTTTGGAGTCGTGTATATATACTGCAATTTCTGAATATGGATATTTTGGTTGAGGAGCTTTACCGCTTTCGACAACGTAGTCTCCTTTAACTGCCTCAAATACAACTTAATTTGATAAGGTGACTGACATGAACGTTTCGTATACCGAGTAATATATCTACTGATTGTGAAATAATGAAATAATTGTAATTGTATACAGTATAAACGTGTCTTTTTTGTAGATTTACCGAAATATTATGCGCATTAATACACCAGTGTTCGGACGAGGAGCTTTACGCACTTCGAGAATGTAGTTCCTTTAACTGCCTCAAGTATAAATTAATTTCATAAGGTGACTGACATGAACGTTATATATACCGAATAATATAACTACTGATTGTAAGTAATTGTCATTGTATACAGTATATACGTGTCTTTGTTGAAAATGTACTATTACACGCATAAATATTTTATGAATGGAAAGTTTCAGTAGCGTAGTAACCCGGATGTCGAACATCTCTTCAATATTAATTCATTTCATTCGATAGTGCAGCAGAAACTCGATAATTATCCATTCATTCAGAACCATTAATTTGAAAATATACAATCATTGACGAAAAATAAGCAATCAACACATTTTCCGCCCCAATTTCTAAACAAGTAAGCTAAACATTCCGCTCATGCGTGGCCTACAGCGTGATCTAGATAATGAGCTTTACCGTCAAATTGGGAACTAAATATCCGTAAATATTGTAGTTATTGTGCCTAGTACTTTGAGAAATAGTATAGCATCTACTACAAATAAATACACAAGTTGATGAAAAGAATTTGTCTAGAAGTGCTCAGTTCTACTACCAACAACAACAAGGTAAACAAATGAAATAGTTTAAAGGGACACACGGCAATCTTTGCATTACGGTCAAAACAAGAAGAAAAATCCAAATGTTTTGGCATTTACCCATGTAGTGTTTATTTCCTTGCTGGAATTCAATAAAAAATAATTATCTCGCAATATATCAACAGGAAATCTACTGGAACAAACAGTGCTCGAAAAGTAGGATAGCCCGATGCCCGGGGCTCGATTGAATGTTTGAAATTTTCGGGCCGTAAAAGAGCGGTGTCATAGTAGTTCGGATGGTACATAATTTCGGATATTTTTTTTATATTTTTTTTTACATAATCAAATAAGAAAAATTGTCTTTTACAAATACATGTTGGTGGGGAAAATATATATATACTCAAGTGATATGAAAACGCAACACGGGAATTTTCGCTATATATTGTATGTACAATATGCTGCTTTTAATCGAATGGTACATGGCTACGTAAGACCTTTCCTTTTGGAAAAATACTAAAACAAAAAATAATACGGCAAATAGTATTCCTTCAATGTTTCATTATTCACAGAGTACGCGTTTGGCTCAATCATGTGAGCAAACTTAGGATGCAACATATTGCAAGCTATTTACGTTAAATACAGTACTGAACTAGCTCAATTTGTCAAAGAGCTACTTCAACATTTATGAAGTTCTTGTTACAAAGTGTAGTGTGATTAAAACGTCTACAACATATCAGTTGTGTCCTTTCTCTAGTTAACTGCAACTTTCTTTTTAAAAAACATTTTGGGATTTCTTTGGAATATTATGTGCAATTAAGTGTGCAGTATATACAATATATAGCGGAAATTCCCGTGTTGCGTTTTTATATCACTTGAGTGTATATGTATAGATACAGATATAAAGTATATTTCTATTAATTATTTAAGGTGTAAGGAGTTCCTGGAATGCTACTTTTAAATGCATTCTAGTCTAGGCTCCTAATTTTTTAACTTGTAGAAAGTGGTGACAAAAAGAAAAATATAGCCAGAGGAGGCCCTGATAGTCTAATAAAACCTGATTAAAAATTTGGCTCCAAGTTTCGCTCAAGTTTCACCAAGTCGGCTCTGATTATTATCGTTTGGCAAAAGTGCTAGTACTGTCCTTTACATCGGTTTTAAATTACTATGTAATATTCTATTCTAACTTATTTGAAACAAAATAGTAAATAAGTCCACTGACTAGGATCATAAAGTTGTAGCAAAAAGAAAAATATTGTCAGGAGGTTCTGAGTTTGATTACTACATGTATACGTCACAAATGTGTGGTATAAAAGAGAATAAAAACTCATTTCCAATAAGAAAAAAATATTGGACCTTTCCATTTTATATCAAGGCCTGTCCACAAGCCCTGGGCCTGTCTCTTAAAATAAATTTCTGTGAGCACTGACATACACTCGAAAACCCAAACCGACGCAGTTGCAAACAATAATTCCGTCCCAAGCATTTTTCGAAAATATTAGAAAATGTTGTGTGCCCAGATACTTCATCCCATTGGTGGAATGATATGCAGAACAATTTAAATAAAGGATTTCAGCAAGAAACCGTGCTTAAAAAAGTGTTTGTTTTTTAAAATACGAGGCCTTTGAAGAATTATTACTTTCGTACCCAGGTCATTCGACATTATTGTAGTTTTGCTCATCTTGTCTCTAACAAGCTTTTACTATGTTTTTGACATGTGTTAAAGGTCGTTATGCTGTAAATAAAGCGAATGCTATTGTGTTTTACTGCTCTTCACTACTTATTAAATAAGTTGATGCATTAATCAGAAGAAAATGCAATATACCAGATACTGACCATACTTCTTTGTTTGTTTACAGTTCATATATTTTTATTGATATATTTTTTACTTCTTTAATTGTTGATTAACTTTGCAATAACTTTTAACCTTTTCTTTTCTTGTAGACATATTTATATAGCTCAACTTCTCTTTCAAATCATTTTCTTTGTTTTCCTTAATATATACAACAAAATGTTTACAAACAGTATAAGCAGAGTAAGACAGATTTAAAAAAGCAGTTGAGCTATATACCAATATTCACAAGAATATGTTTATCCACCAGTTACATTGATTTCTGCTTACGATTTGCATGCTCCAAGTACTTTAAAAATTAAAAAAAAAAGTTGAACAACATGACTACATTTTTGTTTCTTTCATACCACCCTGATGTCTATAGATACAAAGACAAAATGCTTCCTTGCTGGCATAATGATGAAACACTAAATTCAGTGTCTGTGAGGAATATATCATCTTGTCAAAATAAACAGCCTTACAATTTTCTACTTGAACATAAAACCAGCAGGCCCCGTGTGGTTTCAGGGCAAAGAATAGCACCACTGCAGATCCCGTTGGAGGGATAGGCAGAGGGGTAGAACCCCCCCCCCCCTCCCCAAATTCATGTTCACTTATCATTTTTAGCTCTACTGGCCAACTTATGGGATGGCAAGTTGTCAGTCGTCCGTCAATCTGTTAACTTTTACCTCGTTAAAATGAAAGGGCCTTCATTTTTCAGCCAATCTTTACCAAACTTTTAACAGATTGTTTATATGAATGAAAGCTCGGACAAGTTCGAAAACCAGCTATATCGGACCTGTATCGGTGGAGTTATGGCCCTTGATTTAGTTAAAAATGCTAAATTTTGCCTCAAGACGATAGAGCCTTAATCATTCACTCGATATTTACGAAACTTTACCAGATTGTTAATATCAATGAAAGCTCGGACAAGTTCGAAAACCAGCCAGATCGGACCAGTATCGGCGGAGTTATGGCCCTTGATTGAGTTAAAAATGTTTTATTTTGCCTCGTTAACACGATGGGGCCTTCATTTTTCGTCCTATCTTTAGCCTCAAGACGATAGAGCCTTAATCTTTCACTCGATCTTTACGAAACTTTAGCACATTGTTAATATCAATAAAAGCTCGGATAAGTTCGCAAACCAGCCATATCAGACTAGTAACAGCGGAGTTATGGCCCTTGATTTAGTTAAAAATGCTATATTTTGCCTCGTTAAGACGATAGGGGGCTTCATTGTTCTTCCGATCTTTACCAAACTTTATCAAATTGTTAATGTCAATTAAAACTTGGTCAAAAACCTGCCAGATAGGACCAGTAACAGCGGAGTTATGGCCGTTGATTTTGTTAAAAATGCTATAATTCCTCGTCATACGACTGGGCCTTCATTTTGCATCTGATCTTTGCAGGTGAGAAGGTTCTAGGCCCATTCTCCATATTTTATCTTGGATGTACATGGAGGATGAGCCAGGCATGTTCATTCCTGTTAGGCGCCATATAACCTTTCATGTGTTGGTTCGCCTTAAAACCCAATTCAATTCAATAAAACATGCAGGTCAATCGATCTGTTTTATTTCCTTTGAACAAATGCGTGAGTGTCTGATTTATCAACAGTATTTCTGCTATGTATGCTAGTCACTTAACCTGACCATGCTTTGCTGGGTTGAACCAATACAAACACAGATTCTTCACAAGTACCTAACAACGCATGTATCAATTCAGCTCGCTTACTCCAGTGCAACTCCAGTTAAAACTGGTCCTGTTGTCATTGTGTTTTATTGTTGTTGTTCAATTGGTATCTTGCCCGGTTGTTGGCAGACTATCGAAACCGTTCGGATGCCAGTTACAAACATTTTCCATAGGGACTCAACGACAGACACTCGCCTTTAAAAAATGACAATACATTTGCTTTATTGAACAATATATGCCCTAACTGCAACGAATTAACATGTAAGTGCGAGTATAATAACATAATGTTAAATAACTTTATTTGATGCGAAGTGTGTCGTTTATTGAAATGCTCTTGTAATGATTCTACAACTAATAATTTCACAAACAATAATACTGCTCTAGACCAGTCCAACGAAATTAGACTAGTTACAGATGATACATTTCAAATATCAAATAATGAAAAATGTTTAAACTTATTGAATAATGAATATCTGAACCATGATGATGCACAGACTCTATTAAATTTTAAAAACAAAGGTTTACATGTTGTAGGATTAAATATACAGCATATATTGCCAAAGCTGGATGAATTGAAAGTTCTTTAATGTCAGTCTAAATCAGTAGATCTATTAGGTCTGTACGAAACGTTTTTAAATGATACTATAAACATCCAAGGCTTACATATTAATGGATATACTACTGAGCGAATGGATCGTATAAATGATAAGAAGGGTGGTGGTATACTGGTTTACATTGCAAATACTATTTCTTTTTCACGTAGAAGTAACATTGAAACTAATGATATCGAGTCATTGTGGATTCAAATTAATGTAGAAAACAACAAACCATTTTTAGCTCGACTGATCAGAGATCAGCAGAGCTTATGCCGTGGTGCGGCGTCCGTCGTCCGTCTGTCTGTCTGTCCGTCTGTCCGTAAACTTTTTTTTATAGCGACTACTCCTCTGAAACTACTGAATGGATATTCATGAAACTTTACAGAAATGTTACCCTTGAAGTCTAGTTGATCCTAGCAAAAATTCATGTTGATGTGAAATCTAAGATGGCCGCCAAATCTAAAAATAGGTTTTTAAAAAACAAGTTTGTAGCGACTACTTCTTGAAAACTCTAAGTGATATTGATATGGGACTTTTTCTAGAATGATCAGCATGACATGATGGTTATCCGAATCGGCCATTATTTTGATTCGACGTTAAACATGGCTGCCAGTGGCCCTCTTTGTTTACATAGAGTTATATAATGAAAACTTGTAGCGATTACTGCTCTGAAACTACTTGATGGATTTTCATGATACTTCACACGAATGTTGCTCTTGATGTCTTATTGATCCTTGCAAACTTTCAGGTCGGCCAGAAATTCAAGATGGCTGCCATGGCTAAAAATAGATTTTTAAAATACAAGGTTATAGCGACTACTTATTGAAAACTGTAAGTAATATTGATATGGGACTTTTTCTAAGATGATCAGCATGACATGATGTTCGTCCTTGTCAAAAATCGTTTTGATTCGATGTTAAACATGGCTGTCAGCGGCCATCTTTGTTTACATAGAGTTATATAATGAAAACTTGTAGCGACTACTCGTCTGAAACTACTTGACGGATTTTCATGAAACTTCACAGGAATGTTGCTCTTGATGTCTAATTGATCCTAGCAAAATTTCCGGTCGGCCGGAAATTCAAGATAAATTTTCAAAAAAACGTTTGTAGCGACTACTTCCTGAAATCAAAATCAATCAGTAGAGCTTCAAGGTCATTGACCTCTTGTTGTTAAATTTTGTCTACAGACCTCCTGATTCGACACAATCTTGGATAGATCATTACGAAACACAATTAGCCCGGTCAGATTCTTTAAAACTAGAAAAAAAATAATCGGTGACTTCAATATTGAATATTTTCCAGAAGGTTTCAGAAATATTAAATGGAATGCGGTTATTCATGATTATGTGTTTTCGCAAGTTATTAAAACACCAACCAGAGTAACAAGAAATACATTTACTATAATAGACCATGTTTATAGTACAAACCCAGAAAACTTAAGTGAAATTTAAGTCCCATTGTATTGTATAAGTGACCACTTTCCAGTTTTATTTACAAGAAATATCAAGCATGGACAAATTAGAGAAAAAAGTCATAAAGTTATGACCTATAGGTGTTATAATAATGTTGATGAACTAAATTTTGTCTTGATTTAAAAAGCATCTGTCTTGAAGAGTGTGAAATGTTTGTCGATCCAAATGATTCATTAGATTTCTTATATAAAAAAATAAATTTTGTTTTAGCTAAACATGCTCCAATTAAAACTAAAAGAATAAAAACTAGAACTCTTCCAGGATGGTATACTGATGAAATTCACGATGCAAGAGCACTCAGAGATTTAAATCATAAATTGAAAAACTGGGATCAATATAAAATATAGAGAAATAAAACATCAATTATTAAAAAAGAAAAGAGAATTTTTTTCAACAAAGCCATTCTTAAAAATAAGGACTCAAAATATATTTGGAAAAACCTCAAAACAATTTCAAACGCTGCTGAAAGTGAATAAAATGTACCTAAACAAATTGTAATCGATGGCAAAATAATTGAATGACTTCTCAATATAAACAAGAGGCCCAAGAGGGCCTGTAGACGCTCTACTTGTATGATGTGATTCAAAAACATAAACATGATAGAGGCCAACCCAAGAAACATGTTTCCTGTATATAACTATGTAAACTTTGGGTTATCGTGGTGGCCATTTTGAATATTTGACGACAAAGAAAACACAAACTTGATAAAGGCCAACAACAGGAACATGCATATGATATTTAACTAACTAGAATGGAATAAGTGGTTATATGTCGTTTGATAAATGTCCTTAAATTTGACCTAAGTTTAGCCATGGTGGCCATCATGGATGGGCCCAAAATCTGAGGGGGACTAACCCAAAGATCATTGTGATGAAGTTTCATCAAAATCCCTCAAGCAGTTTCAGAGATGTCATTTTTAACGTTTTCCTATATAACTCTATGTTAACTTTGGGTCGCTGTAGCAGCCATTTTAATTATTCGACGATAACGAAAAACACAAACTTGATAGAGGCTAACCCAAGGAACATGTTTATGATATTTCACAAGAATGCAATAATTGGTTTCGGAGGAGATGTTGTTTGAAATTTCCTTAAATTTGACCTAATTTTAGACATGGCGACCATCTTGGATGACTGGCGGCCGCGAAAAACACAAATCCGAGAGGGACTATCCCAGATATCATTGTGATTAAGTTTCATCAAAATCCTTCAAGAGGTACGTTTCAGAGAAGATGTAATTTGTAACCTTTTCCTATAAAACTCCTGTGTAAACTTTGGGTCGCCGTGGTGGCCGTTTTTATTATTTGACGATAACGAAAACCACAAACTTGATAGAGGCCAACCCAAAGAACATGTATATGATATTTCACAAGAATGGAATAAGGAACATGTATATGTTA
The DNA here is from genome assembly GCA_037043455.1 of Cyrtodaria siliqua. Taxonomy (NCBI): domain Eukaryota; kingdom Metazoa; phylum Mollusca; class Bivalvia; order Adapedonta; family Hiatellidae; genus Cyrtodaria; species Cyrtodaria siliqua. The sequence goes on along the minus strand of JAWPHD010013828.1, from coordinate 15,911 downwards.
TTTCACAAGAATGGAATAAGTGGTTTCGGAGATGTCGTTTGAAATTTCCTTAAATTTGACCTAGTTTTAGCCATGGCGGCCGTCTTGGATGACTGGCGGCCGCGAAAAACAACACACATCTGAGAGGGGCCCTCCCAAGTAACATTGTGATGAAGTTTCATCAAAATCCTTTCAGCGGTTTCGGAGGAGATGTCGATTTTATAAAATTGCTAACGGACAGACAGACGGACGAAAAGTGATCGCATAAGCCCTCCTGGCCTTTGGCCAGTAGAGCTAAAAATGTGTTTAATGAGCATTTCGTTAATGTGTCTAAAGCTGTTAACAAAGTTAAATACAAACCAGAAAACTTTGACAAGTTAAAGAATGTTTTAAAAGAAAAGTTAAAGGGTTCCGTATTTAATATAGAGCTTATCACACCATTCGAGGTAAAATAAATTATTGATAAATTAGATGTTAATAAATCTACAGGATTAGATGGAATAGGACCAAGAATTATAAAACTATGTAGAGATATGTTAACTGTACCAATAGCTTCTTTGATAAATAAATGATTCTTGGAGTTTTTCCAGATAAACTTAAGGAAGCATGTGTTCTTCCTATACCCAAGACAGGTAACAGAGATGATGTAAATAATTACAGACCTATTTCAATACTTCCAACAATATCAAAACTATTTGATGGATTCATTGCTTATCAAATTCATATCTACTTCAAGAAGACAAAACTAATATATGAACACCAGTCAGGTTTTCGAAAAAATCATTCGTGCCAAACGGCACTTATATACATTGTTGATAAATGGCTAAGCGAAATAGATTCAGGAAATCTTGTAGGGACACTTTTCTTAGATCTTTGTAAAGCCTTTGATTTGGTTGATCACGAAATCCTTTTGTTAAAATTAAAACTGTATCATTTTTCAGAAAAATCAATTAAATTATTTGAGTTATCTTTCAAACAGAAGCCAAGTAGTTAAGAACGGCGATTCAATTTCAAATGCTCTTCCTGATATTTCTTGACTACCTCAAGGGTTGATATTAGGTCCTCTATTCTTTGTGTTATATGTTTAATGACATTCCCTTGTATACTGAACAAACCAGTGTAGATATGTATGCAGACGACACAACACTGTATGCATTTGGGAAATCAGTACCGTGTATTCAAACCAAATTACAAGCAGATTTAAAAAATGTTAATAAGTGGTGTACGATAAATAATATGGTTATTAATCCCATAAAGTCGACGTGTATGATACTTGGTTCAAACAAACATTTAGCAAACTGTGCAGAATTGTTGCTTAAAATAAATAACACATCTATTCAAAATGTAAAAGTTCAAAAGTTACTAGGCATATTCTTTGATGAATCATTATCGTGGAAAATTCATATATCTAAAACATGCAATTTAAACTTGTCAAAAATTAATCTATTGAAAAGGATTTCTTATTACCTAACCTATGAATGAAATGAAGAAACTTTTCTATATCTCTTATATTATGTCTACTTTTGATTATGGTTGTAAAAAATGGGGCCAAATAAATTCTCTATTAATAGAATACTTAAAATTCAGAAGAGGGCTGCACGAATCATTCTCGCGAAATCTATAAAAACACCGTCTAAACTAATGTTTAAGGAGCTCCAGTGGCTTACCTTTCAACGCAGATGTGATTATCACACAGGAGTTATGATTTATAAATCACTTAACAATTTAACTCCGGATTACATAACCAAATTAATAACCTTCTCTTCTAATTCAAATTATAACAAGATCTGCTGCTAGTCAGGATATAGCTCATTTTAAACCTAGAACAAATATTCTTAAACATACTTTTGGATATTCAGGAATGGTAGTTTGGAACATGATTCCCGTTGACATAAGAGCTTCACATTCTTTAAGTACATTTAAGTTTAAATACAAATCCTTTCTTTCAGTGAAAGAATGAAACTCTATTGTATTTTGTAACATTACATTACAAGTATAATAAATGTGTCTGTCTGATTGTAGTTATATAATGATGCATGTACGGTTTTATCTTTCACTATATGCATTTATTGTTACATTGTGTAGTATAGATGGCCATATTGTAAACAAGACTTGTTTTTTTTTGTAAATGCTATGTCTTAATATGTTACTTTCTTGAAATAAAGTTATTATTATTATCATTATTATTAAATTTTGTCCTGTTGTCATTGTGTTTTATTGTTGTTGTTCAATTGGTATCTTGCCCTAGTGTTGTTGTTGTTTAAGTTAAAATTGGTCCTGTTATCATTGTGTTTTGTTGTTGTTATCCAATCAATATCTTGACAGGTTGTTGTTGTTTATGTTAAATTGGTTCCTGTTGTCATTGTGTTTTTTTGCTTTTGTTCCATTGGTATCTTGCCCGGTTGTTGTTGTTGATTGAATTTGGTCATATTGTCCTTGTGTTTTGTTGTCGCTGTCAAATTATTATCTTTCCCGATTGTTGTTATTGCTTAAACTAAAATTAGGTCCTGTTGTCATTGTGTTTTTTTGTTGCTGTCCAAGTGGTATCTTGCCCGGTTGTTGTCTAAGTTAAAATTGGTCCTGTTGTCATTGTGTGTTGTTGTTGTTGTTGTTCAATTTGTATCTTGCCCGGATGTTGTTGTTTATTAAATTTGGTCCTGTTGTTATTGTGTTTCGTTGTTGCTGTCGAATCAGTATCTTTCCCGGTTGTTGTTATTGATTCAATTAAAATTGATCCTGTTGTCATTGTGTTTTGTTGTTGTTGTTGTTCAATTGGTACCTTTCCCGAGTGTTGTTGTTTTAAGTTAAAACTGGTCCTGTTGTCATTGTAATTTGTTGTTGTTCAACTGGTATCTTGCCCGGTTGTTGTTGTTGATTCAATTTGGTCCTGTTGTCATTGTGTTTTGTTGTTGTTGTCCATTTGGTATCTTGCCTGGTTGTTGTTGTCGTTTAAGTTAAAATTGGTCAATTGTCATTGTGTCTTGTTGTTTTTGATCAGTTGGTATCTTGCCAGTTTGTTGTTGTCATTTAGGTTATAGTTGGCAATGTTGTCATTGTGTTTTGTTATTGTTCGCTTGGTATCTTTCCTGGTTGTTGTTGTTGTTTAAGTTAAAATTGATCCTGTTGTCGTTTTTGTTGTTGTTGTACAACTGGTATCTTGCCCATTTGTTGATTCAATTGTGTCCTGTGTCATGTGTCAAGTTAAAATTGGTCCATTGTCATTGTGTTTTGTTGTTGTTCAGTTGGTATCTTGCCCGGTTGTTGTTGTTGATTAAATTTGGTCCTGTTGTCATTGTGTTTGATTGTTGTTGTTCAATTGGTTTCTTGCCCGGTTGTTGTTGTTGATTAAATTTGGTCAACGTGGTCATTGTGTTTTGTTGTTTTTGATCGATTGGTATCTTAGCTGGTTTTTGTTTACGTTTAATATAAAATTGGTCCTGTTGGAATTGTGTTTTTGTTGTTGTCCAATTGGCAACTTGCTCGGTTGTTGTCATTTAAGTTAAAATAGGTCCTGTTTGAATTGTGTTTTGTTGTTGTTGTTCAATAGGTATCTTGCCCGGTTGTTGTTGTTGATTAAATTCGGTGCTGTTGTCATTGCGTTTTGATGTTGTTGTCGTCCAATTGGTATCTTGTCCGGTTGTTGTTGTCGTTGAAGTCAAAATTGGTCCGTTGTCATTGTGTTTTGTTGTTATTGTTCAATTAATATTTTGCCCGGTTGTTGTTGTTGATTAAATTTGGTCCTGTTGTCATTGTGTTTTGTGGTTTTTGGTCGATTGGTATCTTGTCAGGTTGTTGTTGTCGTTTAAGTTAAAATTGGTCCGTTTGTTATTGTGTTTTGTTGTTGTTGTTCAATTGGTATCTTTCCCGGTTATTGTTGTTGATTAAATTTTGTCCTGTTGTCATTGTGTTTTGTTGTTGCTGTCAAATAAATATCTTTCCTGATTGTTGTTGTTGTTGATTAAATTAAAATTTGGTCCTCTTGTCATTGTCTTTTGTTGTTGTTGTCCAAGTGGGATCTTGCCAAGATGTTGTTGTTTATTCAATTTGGTCCTGTCGTTATTGTGTTTTGTTGTTGTTGTTGTTCAAGTGGTATCTTGCCCGGTTGTTGTTGTCGTTTAAGTTAAAATTTGTCCTGTTGTTATTGTGTTTTGTTGTTGCTGTCGAATCAATATCTTTCCCGGTTGTTGTTATTGATTCAATTAAAATCTGGTCCTGTTGTCATTGTGTTTTGTTGTTGTTGTTCAACTGGTATCTTGCCCGGTTGTTGTTGTTGATTAAATTCGGTCCTGTTTTCATTGTGTTTTGTTCTTGTTGTTCAGTTGTCATCTTGCCTGGGTGTTGTTGTCGTTTTAAGTTAAAACTGGTCCTGTTGTCATTGTGTTTTGTTGTTGTTGTTCAATTGGTATCTTGCTCGATTGTTGTCGTTTAAGTTAAAATTGGTCCGTTTGTTATTGTGTTTTGTTGTTTTTGTTCAATTGGTGTCTTGCCCGGTTGTTGTTGTTGTTTAATTTTGGTCCTGTTATCATTGTGTTTTGTTGTTGCTGTCGTCCAATTGGTATCTTGTCCGGTTGTTGTTGTTGTTGTTGTTGTTGTTGGTGTTGTTGCTGTTGCTGTTGCTGTTGCTGTTGCTGTTGCTGTTGCTGCTGCTGCTGCTGCTGCTGCTGCTGCTGCTGCTGCTGCTGCTGCTGCTGTTGCTGTTGCTGTTGCTGTTGCTGTTGCTGTTGCTGTTGCTGTTGTTGTTGTCAGAGGGCCTATGCGGTTGTTGTTGTTGTCAGAGGGCCTATGTGGTTGTTGTTGTTGTCAGAGGGCCTATGCGGTTGTTGTTGTTGTTGTCAGAAGGCCTATGCGGTTGTTGTTGTTGTCAGAGGGCCTATGCGGTTCTTGTTGTTGTCAGAGGGTCTATGCGGTTGTTGTTGTTGTCAGAGGGCCTATGCGGTTGTTGTTGTTGTTGTTGTCAGAGGGCCTATGCGGTTGTTGTTGTTGTTGTTGTTGTTGTCAGAGGGCCTATGCGGTTGTTGTTGTTGTTGTTGTTGTCAGAGGGCCTATGCGGTTGTTGTTGTTGTTGTTGTCAGAGGGCCTATGCGGTTGTTGTTGTTGTTGTTGTTGTCAGAGGGCCTATGCAGTTGTTGTTGTTGTTGTTGTCAGAGGGCCTATGCGGTTGTTGTTGTTGTTGTTGTCAGAGGGCCTATGCGGTTGTTGTTGTTGTTGTTGTCAGAGGGCCTATGCGGTTGTTGTTGTTGTTGTTGTCAGAGAGCCTATGCGGTTGTTGTTGTTGTTGTTGTTGTCAGAGGGCCTATGCGGTTGTTGTTGTTGTTGTTGTCAGAGGGCCTATGCGGTTGTTGTTGTTGTTGTTGTCAGAGGGCCTATGCGGTTGTTGTTGTTGTTGTTGTCAGAGGGCCTATGCGGTTGTTGTTGTTGTTGTTGTCAGAGGGCCTATGCGGTTGTTGTTGTTGTTGTTGTCAGAGGGCCTATGCGGTTGTTGTTGTTGTTGTTGTCAGAGGGCCTATGCGGTTGTTGTTGTTGTCAGAGGGCCTATGCGGTTGTTGTTGTTGTTGTTGTTGTCAGAGGGCCTATGCGGTTGTTGTTGTTGTTGTTGTCAGAGGGCCTATGCGGTTGTTGTTGTTGTTGTTGTCAGAGGGCCTATGCGGTTGTTGTTGTTGTTGTTGTTGTTGTTGTTGTTGTTGTTAGAGTTGTCAGAGGGCCTATGCGATCACTTTACGTCCGTCTGTCTGTCCGTCTGTTAGCAATTTTATGGCTAAAACAGGTCAAATCGAAGGAAATTTCAACCGAAACCACTTATTCCATTCTACTGAAATATCATATACATGTTCTTGGGTTTTCCTCTATCAAGTTTGTGTTTTTCGTTATCGTCAAATAACAAAAATGGCCTCCACGGCCAGCCAAAGTTAACATGGAGTTATATAGGAAAAGGTAAAATCTTTCAGGTTTTGATGAAACTTAAGCACAATGATATTTGGGATAGTCCCTCTCAGATTTGTGTTTTCGCGGCCGCCAGTCATCCAAGATGGCCGCCATGGCTAAAACTAGGTAAAATTTAAGTAAATTTCAAACGATATCTCCGAAACCACTGATTCCATTCTACTGAAATATCATATACATGTTCCTTGGGTTGGCCTCTATTAAGTTTGTGTTTTTCGTTATCGTCGAATTATCAAAATGGCCGCCACCGCGACCCAAAATTTACATGGAGTTATATAGGAAAAGTTTAAAAATGACATCTTCTCTGAAACCGCTTGAAGGATTTCGATGAAACTAAATCACAATGATATTTGGGATAATCCCTCTCAGATTTTTGTTTTTCACGGCCGCCAGTCATCCAAGATGGCCGCCATGGCTAAAACTAGGTCAAATTTAAGGATTCAAACAACATCTCCAAAACCACTTATTCCATTCTACTGAAATATCATATACATGTTCCTTGGGTTGGCCTCTATCAAGTTTGTGTTTGTCGTCAAATAATCAAAATGGCCGCCACGGCGACCCAAAGTTTACATAGAGTTATATAGGAAAAGGTTAAACAAATTACATCTTCTCTATCGGTTATTAGTTATATGTCGCTATAGGAACATTTACATCTTCCATTTGATGTAAATAACGATATCTTGAAAAAGTCCCAATTTATTTTACGTGAAAAATAAAAATTTGATAAAATTGTACCGAACATTCCTATATAAAAGGCACACTTTCTGCCATGTGTGTGTAGTCATATATCAGTGTTGTTTGAATTCCTGTCATGTGCAATATTCTTGACATTGCTCATGCGTAAAATATGCATTTGGTTGAACATTTTATTTGACCATAACCTAACCATTTTTTGTTTTTAGTTCACTTGATCTTTTAAGAAATATCTTTCATTGATTGCTGATTTTCCTATATGAAATCTTTTACATTTGCTTTCGTTGAAATCTAGCTCCCAGTTTTTTGACCAGTCACACATATTATCACTGGACCTTTGGATTATTTCATGATCTTCCGGTGTATTGACAGTTTCATATATTTTAGTGTCATCCGCAAATAGTTTGACAACAGTTTCAATTACGTCCGGCAGGTCATTAATAAATATGAGAAATATAATTGGTCCTAGAACACTTCCTTGGGGCACATCACTGAGGACTTTTTCCGATTTGGAGAATTTGTCATTTGAGTTAACTCTTTGGTATCTATTATTTAGAAAACCTTTTATCAAATCGAGCAGTTTACCTTTGATACAGTAACCTTCTAATTTTATTATTAGTTTAATGTGGGATAGAGTGTCGAAAGCTTTCCGGAAGTCATAAAATATGACATCTATTTCATCGCCATTGTCAATGACCTCCGACCTGTCGTCTAACACTTCTAGTAGTTGTAGTGGACACGACATTCCTTCTCTGAAGCCAGATTGGTCTTTTGAAAAGAGATTGTTGTTATTCATGTGGTTTACAAGTTCTGTTCTGACAATTTGTTGCATAACATTTGACACCACTGGATAGAGGCTTATAGGTCTATATTTTTCAGCTTGGTTTCTATTGCCAGATTTGAAGATGGCGGTGACGTTTGCCTTTTTCCATTCAACTGGTACTTTTGCTTCTTCCATTGCTTTTTGAAATATTAAGAGGAGGGGTTTTGTAATCTCCTCTTAACACTCTGATAATAGTTTGGGATGAATCTGATCGGGGCTTCAACAATTTTTCTATTTTATAGGTGTTGATTTCTATGTAGTCTAATGTTGTATTGTAGTGTCTTATTTCAAATGATGTTTTTTCCGATTCCTTTCCTTTTTTAAAAACACTTGTAAAAGTTTAAAATGTCAACTTTTTACTCATTGTTTATTGTTAGGTTTCCATCTTCTTTCTTTAGGTGACAAACACTGGATTTTGTCTTTGTATTAGTTCTTACGTATTTCCAGAAAAGCTTATTGTTTGTTTTTATTTCTTCAGAGAGACTTTTTTCGTATAAGTATTTTGACTTTTGATTGAGGATGTTGCAGAATTTCTTATCTTCTTATATGAATCAAAATTTGCTTCCGTTTAATTATTTAGGTATTTGTTCCACAATCTTGTTTTCTTCTTCACTTTGTCTCTTGAGATTACTTATGAATGGTAGTTTGGCATTGTGTCTAGAGCTATCTTTGCACACTGGTATGTGGTTTTAATTTGATTACATATTTTATCGGTAAAGATCTCCCAAGACTCTTCGACGTTTTTACCATCCATTACCACATTCCAGATGATTTTGTCAAGATCTTTTTTCATTTCTATATAATTACCTCTGAAGAAGTTTTGTTTCGTCCCTGTCGTGTTTTCTATGTCTATATAGCAGTCATATTTGAACATTAATACTGTGATCACTCTTAGTGTTTTTAGATTCCCAGTCTATTTCTTTTAAATTAAAGTCTCAATCCAAAAGCAAATGTGATTTCTTTTGGGATCTTATATCATCTAACACAATTGATAGTTCGTTTATTCCTTCTTTGTCAGAATTTAGACTGCGATATAAACATCCAATCACTAATTTATAACTGTTTTGCAGTTTTATTTCACACCATATAGATTCTGTTGATTCTGTTTTGATATTTATGTCAGTAGCATTAGATCGGGTTTAGTATATAAGGTGACTCCTCGTTGTTTTTCATCAATATTGCTGAAAATATCGTATCCCTCTATTATGGAGTTTTCAATTGTTACTGGGATATGGTAGTTTTTTGTCTCGCCTTTTCGAAGAAAAAAAAGAGACATAGGTGTTGCTTTTCCGGCGGCGGCGTCAACATTCAAGTTTTGCGTTTAGGTCATTTTCTCACAAACTGTATGCACTAGACCTTTCAAACTTTGCTTATAGTTGTATCATGGGTGGTACATCACAACGTGACAAAGCACATGTGGAAGTGACCTTGACCCTCCTAGCAAAGGACAGATAACTTACTAATTTTTAAGTCCAACTTTTGCGTCTGGGTCACTTTTTCACAAACTATATGCACTAGACCTTTCAAACTTTGCTTATAGTTGTATCTTGGGTGGTACATGGCAACCTGACAAAGCAAATGTGGAAGTAACCTTGACCGTCCAAGCAAAGGGCAGATAACTTAATAATTTTTAGGTTCAACTTTTGCGTTTAGGTCACTTTTTCACAAACTGTATGCACTAGAGCTTTAAAACTTTGCTTATAGTTGTATCTTGAGTGGTACATCGCAACGTGACAAAGCAAATGTGGAGGTGACCTTGACCCTTCAAGCAAGGGCAGAAAACCTTACAATTTTTACTTTCAACTTTGGAGTTTAGGTCACTTTTTCACAAACTGTATGCACGAAGACCTTTCACACTTTGCTTATAGTTGTATCTTGAGCGGTATATTGCAACGTGACAAAGCAAATGTGGATGTGACCTTCACCATCCAAGCAAAGGGCAGATAATTTTAATTGTTTCATTTACATCACTTTCTCATGAACTAAAATTATGCAATAGATGTTTTAAACCTAATTTATAGCTTAATCTTTGGAAGAAAACATTCTATTTTGTCCTAGCTGTGTCTTCGGTAGTGCATGTTTTTTTTTTGATGCCTAGATTTTATCTATGACCGTGACCTACTTTTTGGAGCTGATGATTTTTAGCTCTACTGGCCAAAGGCCTTCATTTTTCATCCGATCTTTACCAAACTTTACCAGATTGTTAATATCAATGAAAGTTCGAAAACCAGCCAGATCGGACCAATAACAGGAGTTATGGCCCTTGATTTAGTTAAAAATGCTATATTTTGCCTCGTTAATACGACAGGGCTTTCATTTTTCATCTGATCTTTACCAAATTTTACCAGATATTTTGCCTTTTTTTTATTATTATTAGTATATATATATATATATATTTTATTATTTTTTTTCATAGATATAAAAAAAATCTAATTTTTTTCATATATTTTTGTTAATTTTTTTTATTTTTTATTTTTTTTTATTTTTTTTATTTTTATTATTTTTTTATTATTATTATTATTATTTTTTTTTAATATATATACTTATTTTTTTGGTGTTAACGCCGTGTTAGCAGGGAGCATTGCTGTGCCTATTGCATTTTATTTTTTTCCGGCTCGTTGATTTTTGATAGAGTTACGGCCCATTGACATTTTTTTTTAAATTTCTTGTCGGCGCTTCTCCTCCTAAACGCCTTGTTGGATTTCGACGAAACTTGGCAGAAAGCATCGGTAAGATGTCTAGTTGTGCATATCGCGCTTTTGTTCCAGTTTGCTGATTTATGACGGAGTTATGGCACTTTGACATTTTTAATTTAAATTTCTTGTTGGCGCTACTCCTAAACGGCTTGTTGGATTTCTACAACATTTGGCAGGAAGCCTCAGTATGATGTCTAGTTGTGCAAAGCGTGGTGTATATCAATGAAATTTTGAACAAGTTCGAAAACCAGCTAGATCTAGTTAGTAACGACAGGTTATGGCCCTACTTCATTTTTTATCTGATCTTTACCATATTTGTTTAGAATGTTAATATAACCTCCCCCCCCCCCCTCCCCCCTCATTTTTTATCTGATCTTTACCATATTTGTTTAGAATGCCGTGTGGTTCCAGGGGGCCCCGTGACCAAACGGGGCCCAAATAATAGGGCCACTGCAGATCCCTTTGGAGGGGTAGAATCCAACCAAATTCATGTTCATTTTATCATTTTTTGTTCATGTTCATTAAAGGTCTTCATCATGATCCCTGCATTGTTTCAGGTACCATCTCGCTCACATCAAAAGAACAGTGGCAGAATAAAGATAAACGTGGCTCCAGCGTAAATGGAGTTTCTACGATAGAATTTGCAGCAACTCTGCAGTTCAGGGTGAGAAGGTTCTAGGCTCATTTTCTATATTTTATCTCGATGTACATGGAGGATGAGCCTGGCATGTTCATGCCTGTTAGGCACCATATAACCTTTCATGTGTTGGTGCGCCTTAAAACCCAATTCAATTCAATTCAATTAGAATGTTAATATAAACCCCACCCCACATTTTTATGAAATTTCATTCATAGAAGAAAGTGGGACAAATTAAAAAATGTGCATGCCAGACTAGACACAGCAGACTTATTGCCCATGATTACCAGGTGAGCGATCTAAGGCCATCTTGTCCCTGTTGTTTTTGCAATGTTTTAAAAAAACTACTGATGGGAATTGTATGTCGACAACCCTTGATATAAGGTAGCGCCGTGGTGTAATGGTTAGCATTGCGGCTTAGTAACCCAGGGATCGTGCGTTCAATCCCAGCCAGGACCGAATTTGGGTTAATTAGCGAAATATTTCAGAAAAGTATTTCCTACCTTACCAGTCCTTCGGATGAGACTTTAAACCGAGGTCTGCTCGCTAAAATGCTTAGTGCAATACAGCGAGGATAAATAAACGCTTATACGCACGCCCCTTGATATAAGAGCCGTTTTAGCCTGTAGAGCATCCACTCTTGGGCCTCTTGTTTTTAATAGAATGGCATTTTGTTTTTAAGCAAATGCGCTTAAATGTCATCTCAGCAAACGGCAAACTCGATTGTTTTTAGCTCTACTGATCAGAGATCAGCAGAGCTTATGCCGTGGTGCGGCGTCCGTCGTCCGTCCGTCCGTCTGTCCGTCCGTTAACTTTTATTTGTAGCGACTACTCCTCTGAAACTACTGGATGGATATTCATGAAAATTTACAGAAATGTTGTCCATGAAGTCTAGTTGATCCTAGCAAAAATTCATGTTGATGTGAAATCCAAGATGGCCGCCAAAGCTAAAAATAGATTTTTAAAATACAAGTTTGTAGCGACTACTTCTTGAAAACTATAAGTGATATTGATATGGGACTTTTTCTAAAATGATCAGCATGACATGATGTTGGTCGTTGTCAAAAATCATTTTGATTCGACGTTAAACATGGCTGCCAGCGGCCATCTTTGTTTACATAGAGTTATATAGTAAAAACTTGTAGCGACTACTCCTCTGAAACAACTTGGCGGATTATCATGAAACTTTACAGGAATATTGCTCTTGATGTGTAATTGATCCTAGCAAAATTTCAGATCGGCCAGAAATTCAAGATGGCCGCCACAGCTAAAAGTAGATTTTTAAAAAATAAGTTTGTAGCGACTACTTCTTGAAAATTAGAAGTGATATTGATATGGGACTTTTTCTAAAATGATCAGCATGACATGATGTTGATCCTTGTCGAACATTATTTTGATTTGACGTTAAACATGGCTGCCAGTGGCCATCTTTGTTTACATAGAGTTATATAGTAAAAACTTGTAGCAACTACTCCTCTGAAACTACTTGACGGATGTTCATGAATCTTCACAGGAATGTTGCTCTTGATGTCTGGTTGATCCTAGCAAAATTTCAGGCTGGCCGGAAATTCAAAATGGCCACCACGGCTAAAAATAGATTTAAAATAAATAAATTTGTAGCGACTACTTCTTGAAAACTGTAAGTGGTATTGATATGGAACATTTTCTAAAATGATCAGCATGACATGATGTTGATCCTTGTCGAAATTTATTTCGATGCAACTTTAAACATGGCCGCTAGCGGCCATCTTTGTTTACATAGAGTTATATAGTAAAAACTTGTAGCGACTACTCCTCTGAAACTACTTGACGGATGTTCATGAAACTTCACAGGAATGTTGCTCTTGATGTCTGGTTGATCCTAGCAAAATTTCAGGCTGGCCGGAAATTCAAAATGGCCACCACGGCTAAAAATAGATTTAAAATAAATAAATTTGTAGCGACTACTTCTTGAAAACTGTAAGTGGTATTGATATGGAACAGTTTCTAAAATGATCAGCATGACATGATGTTGATCCTTGTCGAAATTTATTTCGATGCAACTTTAAACATCTTTGTTTACATAGATTTATATAGTAAAAACTTGTAGCGACTACCTCTCTGAAACTACTTGACACATTTTTATGAAACTTCACAGGAATGTTGCTCTTGATGTCTTATTGATCCCAGAATTGTTTTAGGTCGGCCGGAAATTCAAGATGGCCGCCATGGCTAAAAACAGATTTTTAAAAAAAAAGTTTGTAGCGAATACTTCTTGAAAACTGTAAGTGATATTGATATGGGACTTTTTCTGAAATGATCAGCATGACAAGATGTTGATCCTTGTCTAAAATTATTTTGATTCGACATTAAACATGGCTGCCAGTGGCCATCTTTGTTTACCTAGAGTTATATAGTAAAAACTTCAACTTGTAGCGACTACTCCTCTGAAACTACTTGACATTTTTTTATGAAACTTCACAGGAATGTTGCTCTTGATGTCTAATTGATCCTAGCAAAATTTCAGGTCGGCCGGAAATTCAAGATGGCCGCCACGGCTAAAAATAATTTTTCGAAAAACAAGTCTGTAGCGACTACTTCCTGAAATTAAAATCGATCAGCAGAGCTTCAAGGTCATTGACCTCTTGTTAGTTACTAAAATGTTTACAAACTTTCATTTAAGCATCAGGGGCTGGCGTGGCGCAGTCGGTAGCGCGGCGGATTTGTAACCGGAGGCTCCGGGTTCAATCCTCCGTGGTGCCACTGAGTTCCGTCGGTGTGTTCTTGGGCAAGACACTTTACCTTAGCCTCGTCCGTCGGATGGGGACGTAAACCGGGCGGTCCCGTGTATCGGTCTATCTTCCGAGCACGTTAAAGAACCATAGGAATCTATTCGATAATAAGAGTAGGGCAGGTTCCCGGATTCCTATGTATCCTTCCCCTCTCTCTGGGGCGGCTCTAAATAACCTATACTGTGTTGATGAGCCGTTAAACAACATTCAATTCAATTCATTTAAGCATCATTGACCTTTTTATTTTTAAGTCCAGCCCCCGTTAGACGAGACATGTGAATCCACGGATTTCTTGTTTGATTAATTTCTGTTATCGCGATATCTGGTTTTTCAATGTTGATCTGCGTTAGTGTAAAGACCTTTATATTATCAAATCATGTGCTATCATGAGCTGTTGGCTGGTCTTTTTCACTGTTTTGTATATATGAGTGGTCTTCACTATTTACAGAATTAAAAATAAAACTGGTTTCCTATCTCCTCTCGACTACAGGCGATACGGGTTCTACATCCCTTGGTGTGGAGTTCATGAAGTCTTGTGTGTTGTCTGGATCATCAACTATCTCTGGTGTACTGGTTTTGTTTAAGTCGGTGGATTCATCCAGTATGTTTATGCGTTGTGAGAAGACTGATCGGCTCATCTGGTCTGTTGTGTCCATATCAGTGTCAGCTTGAAGAGGAGGTTCATTTTCCTGGGTTTCTGTTATTTTTTTGTGTATGTCCTATCTAAGTTTGTACTATCTTTGTGGTTTTGTGGTTGGTTCAATATAACTATTTGATTTTTTCGAATAAATGCATTTTTTCTACTAGCCCTGAGTTTACTTACATTGTTTTTTGGTGTTTTCCTTTCATCTCGCTGTGTAGGGGGTCAAGTCTGCAATTATGATAATCTTTTATAAAAAGCCGTGCTTTGCCTTGAATGTTTTTGGATTCTTTTAAGTATTCTCTTCTTGGGGATTTGCTTTCAAGAACTACTTTATAGGGCCCAATTTTACAGTGTGCCTTGGTACCTATTTCTAAAGCTTGTTTTAATATATGTTCTAGTTATACCTAGTTTAGTCCCAAGTGTTCGAATGTGTTCCTCATCTTCTTCTTTTCGTATTGTGCCATTTTCATTTTGGCTTTCAGGTAAGTTGTTTAAGATGATATTGGTTCCTCGATTTTTTCTTTCGTCGTGTTCTGTTAGTCTTGTGTCTATTGTATTTAGTAGTTCCTTTTTTATGTCTGTTAGTAAGTCTTCTTTTAGATTGTGTGTCTTTAGTCCCCCACCGGTACCGTGGGAGAATATAGGTTTGCACCTCGTCATTCCGCCCGTCCTTCCGTCCGAATGATTGTCCGGGCCATATTTTCAATACCATAAGACTTTGAGATACCAAACTTGGTATGTGGATAGATCTTGGGATAGCGGTGTGTCACGTATCAAAATAAGGTCACTGTGCCCTTGACCTGTGACCTCTGTCATAGAAAGTCCGTCCTTCCGTCCGTCCTTCCGAATGCTTGTCCGGGTCATATTTTCAATACTATAAGACTTTGAGATGCCAAACTTGGTATGCGGATACATCTTTGGATATCGGTTTGTCGTGTACCAAAATAAGGTCACTGTGACCTTGACCTTGACCTGTGAACTCTGTCATAGAAAATGCTTGTCCAGACAGTATTTTCAATACTATAACACTTAGAGACAAACTTGGTATGTGAATACATCTAGGGATAGCGGTGTGTCGCATACCAAAATAAGGTCATTATGACATTGACCTTGACCTGTGACCTCTGTCATAGAAAATTCTTGTCCGGACCGTATTTTCAATAGTATAACACTAAGAGATACCAAACTTGGTATGTGGATACATCTTGGGATAGTGGTGTGTCGCGTACCAAAATAAGGTCATTGTCACCTTGACATGTGACCTCTGTCATAGAAAATGCTTGTCTGGACCGTATTCTCAATACTATAACCCTTAGAGATACCAAACTTGGTATGTGAATACATCTTTGGATAGCGGTAGGTCACGTACCAAAATAAGGTCATTGTGACCTTGACCTGTGACCTCATAGAAAATGCTCGTCCGGACCGTATTTTCAATACTATAACACTTAGAGATACCAAACTCGGTATGTGGATTCATCTTGGGATAGCGGTGTGTCGCATACCAAAATAAGGTCATTGTGACCTTGAACTGTGACCTGTGTCATAGTAAATGCTTGTCCGGACCGTATTTTCAATACTATAACAATTAGAGATACCAAACTTGGTGTGTGGATACATCTTGAGATAGCGGTGTGTCGCGTACCAAAATAAGGTCATTGTGACCTTGACCTTGACCTGTGACCTCTGACATAGAAAATGCTTGTCCGGACCTTATTTTCAATAC